>JAAGAY010135669.1:0-41539 GCA_011801015.1 Ardeotis arabs | reverse complement strand
AAAAAAAAAAAAAAAAAAAAAAAAAAAGAAAAGAAAAGGAAAAAAAAAAAAGAAAGCCTCTGAAGCGGAGTCTCCAAACAGCAAACTTCAGCCTGATCTGATGTGAGATGATATACGGATTCGCGCAGCAACCTCGCTTTGCCAAACCCGATGAAACTGCGAGCTGTCACGCAACACCACGCAGCCAAACCTGGGGTAATTGTAAAAAGGGAGCCCAATTTAACCCATTAGGATAAAATCAGATGCCAAGATGAATCGGAGTCATTGCGTCTTAGGTGACACTACCGATGACAATTGATCCGCCGGCTCCAAACAACAGGGAAAACGTGCGGGGTCGGGAGGGGCCCCCCGCCCTCCGAGCCTCCCCCGGCTCTGGGGTGGGGTGTGGGGGTGTCACGAGTGGGGGACCAAGCAAGCAAAGGGGTGCCGATGATCTTCCTCGGGGTTTGGGGGGCCGCTCTCCCCGCCCCGGGCTGGGCCGGAGCACCCACGCAAAATTGGCTTTACCGGCTGCAAACTCCGTCTGGACGGCGAGAAGTTTTCAAGTCGTTTTTTTTTTTTTTTTTTTGCGTTAAATCCGCTGGCCGTCGGGAAGCGTAAAGCCAGGAGCAGCCCTCGGGCGGGATCAGCTGAGCGGGATCAGCCTGGGATGCGGAGGAGGAGGGGGGGCTTTGCGGGACTCGCTCTCCTCATCTCCCCGAGGTACCGACCGCCGTCTGCGCCGTAACAACAATTACTGATTATTTATTTTTATTATTATTATTATCTCATCGCCACGGCTGTTATTGCTGCCATTTCGAGGGAGGGTGCCGGGGCCTTGCCGGGGCCCCGGGCGCTGGGAGAAGCCCACCCGCGGCCGACCCTGGCCCGGCCGCCGCAGGGCTCTTCCCTGCTCCTCCGCCCGCTCTCTAAAGCACCTAAAATATCTTTTTTCCTCCCCAATTCCCAGTGCTGTAATGGGAGCAGGCAGAGGAACACGCGAGGTTTCTGAGAGCGGCTCTAAACTGCACCGCTCCCCCCCACCCCCGACGGCTGCTGAGGGACAAACGCAACCGGTCCGGGAGGGTTTTCCGTTACCGGGAAGCTGCGCTGGCGTTCAACGACCCGGCAGCCCCGTGCGGGCATCTTTGCGGTGCGGGTTTCGAGAAACCGCCTTCGGCCGAAGCTGGGGAAACCGGACCCCCAGCACCCGACGGTCCTTCCCCTCTAAATGAAACCGGCTGCTTCAGTCGAAAGTAGGAAAAAATGAAAAACAAAAATAAACAAAAAAAACCCAAACCAAACCAAACCAAAAAAACCCCGCTTTTCCATTGATGACAACCCCTGCGGGTAGCTAACCCCGCACCCCTGCCCGTCCCGACCGCTCGGTCTTAGGATCTGAGGGAAAACCGTGCGGGATAGTAGACGCAGTGGCGCGGGGAGGGGTGAAATAGAGGGGGATTGTGTCGTCAGCGGTTCGCTTTCGGTCAAACAAAGAGGCAGGAGCCCTTAGGGGGCCGCTCCCGCCCCCCCCCCCGGGGTGCGAGGAACCCCAATATCCGCGGTTTGCCTCACGCTTCGCACCGCTCAGGGTCCTGGGGCGGGAGGGGGGACGGGCTGAGCCCCAGGGCCGCTTCCCCCGGGGGGCGGCGGGGGCGCTGCCTCCGGGTGGATGCTCGGTGCCCGGCCCGGGCCGCTGGGAGCGGCGACCGCCACACTGCGACACCGCACTGCACCGCAACACAACACTGCATCACACCACTATAGCACTGCAACACCGCACCGCAACACTGCAACAGCACAGCACTGCAACACCGCACTGCAACACCGCAACACTGCACCACACCGCAACACCACATCGCTTCACCGCAACACCGCACCGCTTCACCGCAACACCGCACCGCAACACCGCACCGCTTCACCGCAACATCACACCGCAACACTGCAACACCACAGCACTGTAACACCGCACTGCAACACCGCAACACTGCACCACACCGCAACACTGCATCGCTTCACCGCAACACTGCACCGCACAGCAACACCATGCTGCACCACTTCACCACAGCACTGCAACACCGCACTGCTTTACTGCAACACTGTACCACGCAGCACTGCTCCACAACACTGCACCACACCACCACAACGCACTGCACCGCAGCACTGCACTGCAACACTGCAGCACCAAAACACCGCGCTGCCACACTGCACCGCACAGCACCGCACAGCGCCGCAGCACAGCACCGCACCGCAACACCACAGCACTGCAACACCACACCGCACCGCAACACCGCACCACAATGCACCGCACCACACTGCACCACAACACAGCACCGCAACACAGCACTACACCACACCACACCACAGCACAGCATCGCAATGCACAGCACAGCACACAACCACACAACACACAACACGACATCATCCCTCCCTGCCGCTCACTCCCTCCAAACAGCCGAAACCCCTCGGCGCACCACAGTTGTTGGCAACTCTTGGGCATCATGGTGTACGTACAAAAGTAGCGTTAAATACAACCGTGAGGTTTTGATGGTCGCATACGCTGGCTTTCTGAGCTTCTTTCAAAGCGAAATGAATTGTATGACGGGATCGTAACCCGTTACTTGTAGCGCAAAAGAAAGGGAAAGGCAGATCAATAACGCGGCGTCTAAAACACACGGGCACATATGGTTCAGTTTGTGTTTTATTACAATTAAAACGTGTTCACTGGGAGCCAGGATCAGGTACAGCAAATGCCAGCGTTCCAGCAGTAGAAGCCACAATGCGCCGATGGGCTTCGCTTTCACAGCCTTTCTCGCTGAGGGAAAGACATTGGTGCTCGTACGTTTGAAAAACGAGCGGAAGCGCTTCATTTTGGACGGGGCTTTCGCGTTAACTTGCTCGTGTGGACACTGCAGGAGAAATAAACCAGGTCGTTGTGGCACTACTCAGTAATCAGTATGGAAAAGCCCAACCCTGCTTATGGTTAACAAGAATTGTTAATGATATATAAATCATTTGATCTGTTGTGCCCTCCAGACTAAAAGGAAAATAATGGCAACCCCAAGCAAATGGTCCTAATTAGTGTCCAAGAAACCACTTCCTAAATGTATCCTTCCCACTTGTTCCAGTTTCACTGTCCAGAGCAATCTTTTGTTCTTCAACTTCTTTATTTTGTGTGTAGCTGCAAAAACATTCTGTGTGCCGGAGCTCTGAAAATAGCTCAGCTACGGGCACGGCGCAGCGCCGGGAGCAGGAGGGAGAGCAAGAGGATCCCCCCCTCCCAGGGTCACCTGTAGGTAGGTCCTGGTTGTTTCAAACCGCATTTCCCCAAAGCCTTGCCTCCTGACGAGCCTCCTTGGAGAAGCACCAAAGGCGATTTCCTCAAAAAAAGCAGATCTCTGCTGCTGCTTGGACGGCAATGCAAAACTCTGAGAAGGAAAACCCTCAAAGCGGCCCCGGAAACTTGCTGTGCTCATTCAAGCTGCCTGTCACGTGCTTTCACCCGCTCTTTCCGCTGCTTTGAAGTCAAACACACCGTGGGCACGCCCGCACGTGCCACGTGTGGCGTGGAACTGGGGTGAAGAGCCGGGCGCCAGCTGGAGCAGTGACAGGAGCCTGGCCGGTGGGTTACTGTGCCCTTGATCTCGTCTCTACTGAAACCAACAAAACTTTCGCCACTGGCTTCCACGGGAGGCCTGCTTCCGTGATTTCTCATTAGCTGGACAACCAGACTCTCATGCTTCATGAAAATCACCCGCCCTTCCACCGAATCCCACTTCTCTATCCCACTACAAAACATAATTCCCAAAAATTTAAACACAGTGTTGAAGAACTGAACTACCCTGGAGACAAAACCCATCTTGGTTCTTTCATCTTGTTGGTTTTTTTTTTTCTTCTTAAAAAAAGGAAAGCTTGCTGGAAACAGACTTTCTGGCATGCTGGTTCTCTTGCCAAAGGGAACAGTACTTTTATAAAGCGACAGGCAGTTAATTAACTCCTGCACAGTGCTCTTCATGCTATTTCCAGGAGATAATGCTAACGGGAAAAACCACAATATTTTATTTTAACTTTAAGGAAATCCATCAATGACCTCCCCTGGACTTAAAATGTCCTTGACTTGTTTAAAGTCATGGTAAAAGTCTTCAGCAGGGCCTGTTGTGATAGGATGAGGGGTAATGGTTTTAAAATAGAGGGAGATAGATTCAGACTGGATATAAGGAAAAATTTTTTTACAGTGAGGATGGTGGAACCCTGGCCCAGGTTGCCCAGAGAGGTGTTGGATGCCCCATCCCTGGAAACATTCCAGGCCAGGTTGGCCGGGGTTCTGAGCAACCCGATCTGGTTGGAGATGTCCCTGCTCCTGGCAGGGGGGTTGGACTGGCTGGGCTTTAAAGGACCCTTCCCACCCAAACTATTCCGTGATTCTGTGATGATTCTATGATTCAATTCCACCAAGGCTCCTGAGCCTGTTAGTTCATGGTCTGGGCTTCTTTCTTATTTCTGGCATACCCCGACTGGCGAGTCCTTGCCAGCGTTGGCTCCAGCAGAGGCGTGGCATTCTGCATCCCAGGGGAGCGCACCTACGTCACATCCCCTCGTCCCAAAATCATGGAATGGTTTGGGTGGGAAGGCCCCATCCAGCCTGGATTTGAACGTTTCCAGGGATGGGGCATCCACCACCTCTCTGGGCAACCAGGGACACTGCTCCACCACCCTCAGCGTAAAAAATTTCTTCCTTATGTCCAGTCTAAACCTACCCTCTTTCAGTTTAAAGCCATTACCCCTTGTCCTATCTCTACCTGCCCTTGTCAAAAGTGCCTCCCCAGTTTTCTTGTAGGCCCCCTTTAGATCCTGGAAGACTGCCATTGGATTCAAGCCTTGCTGCTGGGCTGTTTCACTCAGCCCACATCCCCAAATTTCTTGTTGAGTCTTTTCCAGTTTCCCACATGGACTTTGTCCTTTTTCTCAAGTCGTGGCTTCAAGGTGACCCAGCTCCCTTTCTGGTTCCTCTTCCATTGCCTGTTCCAGGGTAGTGATCACCTCTTTCTTCCTTTAATTTTTGTGCCTTCCTGAACACGGCAGTTCTCAGGGAACATCAGATGTCCCTTTATTCCTCCTCCATGCTGGGTGTCGGTTCATTCCCTCCACTGAAGTCTTCCCTCTGTTCTCTCCCACTGAAGTCCAACCCTTGCTGGTTCTATGTGTAAATCAGACACTTTCCTCCACAAGCTCTAAGGCCGGCAGGGACTGCAGACTACGCCGGAGAAAAGGCTTCTTGTCACTGGATTCAGACCCAGACAGCTTGGGAAGACCCCAGAACAGCCCAGAAGACAAATTGCAGATAAAGTCCTGCTTTACCCTGAATCTGAGCATTTCTACGGCAATGCGGTCATCAAGAGAATTTAGCTGCACGTATTCAGCAGATCTAAAAGTAATATGGGTACATGCAAAGCATGGTTTGTTACAGTTATGACTTGGCCAAATTAGGATACATTTTCCCTTATTTGGCAAAAGTCGCATTCCCAACACACAGAGCTCTGAGCACACCATCTCCCTGCCAAATATGTTGCTGCTCCAGAGCACAGGACACAAGTATTGCTTAAAGTTATTGGAACTACTAACGTGAACACAACAAAATAGGTTTTTTTTCATAGCCTTATCTACTTACTAAAAAAAAAAAAGGCTCTTTCTTTGCTGAAATGTTGCAAAATATTAAAGCAAAGAGGAGTCTGGAAAATAGGAGCTTAATTTATTAAAAATGGTATAGTTCTAGGAGCTGAAAACAAGGGAGATGCAGGACAGCTTTATGGATTGTGAGATACTGGCTCCACCTATGAATTTACGAAAAGCATATTGTTCAGCAGCAGTGAAGAGCTCTAAATAATTATCTTTAGGACTGAGTAACGGCATCAAATTGGTTTCAAGCATTTAATTTTATCTATAAATTCATGTAATGTTTTGTGTGGTGCTTTGCAGGATCCAAAAATGTGTGCACGCATTGTGCCTATGCTGGAAGCTCATTTTCTTTCCTAGGACTGTCTTTGTTTGATGTATGCATCATCAGTCTAGTTCATAATTCATATAAATACGCCTTCCACTGGAGGTCGCATTCCATAAAATTATTTCCTTATCGCTGACTTCTAGAAAAATAATCAAGGAAATCAGCAGCTAAAACAATGACATAATCTTAGTTCACCTGACGTTTATGTCTTCATTTATAAATGACTGTGCAGGTCCCCTCGTGCCATCACCGATTTTGCCCTTAAGTACCCAGTGACCTCACTGATGTAAATCCTGATGTAAGTTCCGCAACGGAAGAATCGACCTGGCTCACCAGTGCCGCAGCCCTGCAGCAGTCCTTTGGACATCTCACACCCAACTCCCGCACAATCTTGTTCTTAACAGCCGTAGAGGCACGAGCCCTCGCTGCAAATCTGTGCCTTACAGACCATATTATTGGAATTTATTTGGAAAAAGAGTGGTATTCAGGATAGGGAGTGGAGCTGAGTTGGGGTGATGAAGAGAAGATCGAGAAGGCATCTGGGACAGGGAGTGGAGATGAGGTGCGGAATGACAACTGCTTCTTTTGTCCTTGCAGATTGAGTTGGTGGATTAGGCAGTTTAGCAGTTCTGACCATAACAACAAATAATGGTTTCAGAAAATCTGTATGTACTAAAATGTCAAAAACTGAAGAGTAGCCTATTTTAGAGGTGGGTGAGTTATATGCTTCAGTTCACTGAATGCAATAAAACTAGACTAGTTTTTGCAGATGTTGGTCCCAGCTCCGTGATCCTTGTAGGATTCAACTTCAGTACCATTTGACAAATTCTAATTTTTCAACAAAAACCCTTTTTTTTTTTTATAAAAATGAGGAGCCAGTTTTATTCATTTGTTCAAAACCAGCAAACCTCTACTTTTTGAGAGAGCAAAAAAAGATCGGCAGGTAAGGCCTGCACTGCTCCATCTGGCCAGGAATGTCCGCAGGAGTGAGCAAAGTGCTTATTTTCAGAGAAGAACTGGTAACTACGTTCTTGCAATACAGAGCAAGCTTTGACTGAGCAGTGCTGACTGCTCATTACAGACAGCAAGCCATGAACACGTGAAGGCAGAACGTCCCATCGCGGGCTTTAGCTGCGCCTTCGTAAAAATCACGTGGAGGACAGTGCTTCGACGGTGATTGAATTCAAGGTGGAGTGTCACGATAAGAATCCAAACGCTTTATTTCAGTGGAAAGAGGTTGCTGGAATTTATTCTCACGTGGCGGTATCTTCCGTTAGGTTTGTGGGGACGCACATGATGAGATGTTGTTTAGGGCACTGACCGGGGTCACGTTAGCCGTTGGGTGTCTGGAAACCATCAGATGGTAAACTTCCTGTTGCAGCCTCGCGAGTCCTCCAAGAATACGGGAATTTTCTTCTCACTTTGCCACTTGGTGCTTCCATATGCAACCCAGAAAAGTGGCATTTTTAAGAGCAGTAAGTAGTCCCGGGACAGGTTCAGTACGTTCTTTGTGCCGGCAGCCCAGGATTCCGACATTTCTCAGTGCTGATGGTACGGGTTACGCAGTCACTGTGATTACGCTGTGATTAGTGCTTGTTTAGGGGCTCTCCCTACACGTGACTTGTGAGTCACTGCACTAAACATTTTTACCTGCTTCTCTTGTGGTCCAACGGCTTTCCCCTCGTCTGGCAGCCCTTCTGAGGCAGCAGTCCCTAAATAAGGACATGTTGACATGTTGCACATCATTCAGCCCTCTTCTCTGGATGCTGGGAGAGTTTCAGCCCCGAGAAACAGCTCTTCCTACAGCTTTGCTATTTACTTAGTAGAGCTTGTGCCTTTCTAGTGGCTGGCACGCATTTCATTCTGTATTTTTTCCTCTGTTCTGTGGAACGTAAATCAGTAATTTTTTTTCAAATCAGAGTTACAGACAGAAAGCCATCTGTGACAGACATTTGGAGAATAGGCAACGTATCTCATCGAGCATCTTTTAATAGACTCTCCTTTTTGCTATGGACTAACCTTTCTTTGAAGAGAGTAAGAAATTTCTGTGCAATGTTTTTTACTGAACCTTCTCACACTCTCAGCTGTCTATGCTAGATAATACAGCTGGCTGTGAGCTTAGCAGTGACATGTATTTTTAAATCCAGAAGGGAAAATATCCTTTCACTTTTGATGTGTTGATATATTTAAAATCCTATTATAATGCTAAATGGAGCATACCTACTTTTGGTAAAGAAGCTGCGTTGGTACCAGTACTGCTACATGGCGTGGTGCCACTGGGACATCTGACCCCAGTAACGACAAAGTAATTGATGTGTGTACAGTTGATGTACACCCTACTGTTGTTTAGGATTGATTATGTGTGCTACTATCTGACTCTGGTTTCTCTCTTGATGTTCCTCACATCACCACTGCACCTGTAGCCAGAGAAAAACCAGGCAGTTACACAATTACGAGACGCCGATACCTGCTGATGCTGCTTTACTTTGTCATGATGTAAGGCAATTTAGCACAATTGAGGATTGGGTCTTGGATATAATCCCAGGTTGTCCAACTACACAGATGTCCATCTTCTGCACATCTCTTCCCAAAAGCTAGGCTGTCCAGTGCTTACTGCGCATTTAGCGGTGAAGGAAACCGGGAAAGGGGAGCAGTCTGAAACGCTCCTTTGTATCGGGGAGATCTCAGGGGCCTGAGGACTTGCTGTAATGTCAATCTCTCCTTAGCAGGAACAACCACTGTGATTTTCACAGCGAGTAAGCAAGAAAAGCAAAGAGCACAATGGGGAGAGTGCCAGAAAATACATGACTACTCACCACTGCGCCTTTTCCCTTGCCTCGTTTTTTTCTTGTGTTACGTAACCTTATCTCCCTTGTCATTTAAATTAATGTACATGTATGGTACGGAACTGTTAACAGGAAAATACAATTTTTAGATCAAAGAGTAGCTAATGAATCAGAAAGCACTCATTCAACAGTTGGTGATTGCAGCAATTTGCTGTTATGTACTGCACGTGCAAATTATAGTATCAGTATCAGCTAATGGCTATGCTGTATACGGTAGCAGTTCCCGCGAAAGGGCTGATTTGCTTTAGCCTGTGTTTTCCCCTGGGATTCATTGCTTTTTCTCTAGCACATACGGAGGGAGTCCATTGCAAGGAACAGCTTTAGCATTGCAGGGACTTGGCAGTTTTGTTTGTTTAAGGAATACAGGAATGTAAAGGGCTCCACTTGGAAAGGGTGTCTCTTGCCTCTGCAAGCTGGATGAAGATTATGTCCTCTCACAGGAAAAAAAAAAAGATCACAATCTTCTAAGACTACTTTTTTTAAGGATTGTAAATGAAAACACAAATTAAATATTTGGGAGTGCTTGTAGAAGACTTACAGTTATCACATAATTTTAGATCCAGTATGGAAAAGATACAGCACTTCATAGGTTTCATAGGCTTTCCTAGAGCAAAAGAAATGAAGATAATAATTTAAACTAATTAAAAAAAATATGCTAAAATTAAGCTAACTCAGTCTACTTCAAGCTGGCATGGAAGTTTTTCTTCTCTTTATCTGTGACCTGAAGTAGCAGTCAGCATAAAACAGTATTCATGTAACGCGTGGGCAAATAAAGCATGCTACACCTGTATTTGTGATAGAAGGGGATTCCGTCGGGAATGGTTTCTGGCAAGCCGGAAAGATCATTTAGTGGTGCGTATCTTAGAGGCACGATCCGCGTAATCTAGAATCTGCTGGTGCCCATGGATTGTGTACACACTTGTCCACAGATCCCTTTAATCCCTGCGGGGTAGGGATTTACTCCAGTGAAAAGGGGGATTTCTACCGTGTTTTTATCCCAAACGGAGGATACAAACCACCTCACAGTAACTACATGGCAGAAGTGCCCAGTTATCCGGATGGAGGCGCTTACTGAGCAAGATGGTGAAGTGAGTGCAGATGGAGTAGCTAATTCCAACAGCAGGAATGTGCTGGAGAAGGTGCCAAGAGGCTTTTATTCAGTGTGTGCACGTATGGGACACATACACACCTTTCTCCTTAACCTGAACAAGGTAATATGAGATGGGTTTGACAGCTGAAAGGAGAAGAAGCAATTGTCCAGTCCCTGAGGGCACCAACAAGCCTTAATGCCCCAAGCAGCCTCACCTGGACCCCATCCCCACCCTGCCCACTGGGGCCAGGGCTCTATTTAAGTTCAGCCTGGGGACTGGTGCTCTCTGTTCCAGCTGTGTGTAGGTGTGGTGGTCTTCAAAGTGCTATTGCTGTTCTCTTGCCTAGTTGCTGGTCTTGCTGATCCAAACACTGGTCAAGCTGGTGGCCTGGCTTGGTCTTGGACGTGCTCTGTTGCTGAGGCCCTGCCTGGCGGCATTCTTCAGCCCAGCCTGCTCCCTGGCTGGGGTGGTGGGATGGGCTCTGGCCGTGAGACCCTGCCCTGCTGCACCCAGGAGAGCCCGGTCACTCCCTGGGGAGTTGCTGGCCCCTTGCAGTGTCTTACCAGGTATTGCCAGAAAGTGGGTCTACATTTGCTCTGGAGTTTGAAAGCGGATTGTTTGTTGAACACGCGTAACAGGGAATTTTTTTTTTCAGTAGGAAAGCAAGGGAACCAATACTTTCCGAAAGGAATAACATCAAGTTTTCATCTGTTAAGGATGTTAGTGATTACTGGCCCTCCTTATTTCTGATGGATTTTTTTTTTTATTTGGAGAAGTATGTGTATTGGTGACTTTCTTTCAGGTGAGAAGGATCTGGGAGTCAAGTATTGCATAACTATTTTATTTTCATAAATAACCACTTGAACTGAGAGCTGACTTCTCCTGCAACAGGTAAAACAGCAACCTATGACTACCTCATGGCTGCTGGATGATTTAAGCAAAGGAGGCTGGCAGACCCAGACAAAAGTCATTAAGGTTGGTACTTTATTCTCAAGAAAAACTGAAAACTCTTTCACAGCTGCAGCCTCCAGCGGCAGGTTTTGATGGAGAAGCGCAGTTTGCTTGTGTTTCTTCAACGCCATAGACAACTTTCTGCTTTGAACATGCAAGTACTCTAATTGATTACAGCAGATTAGCTCTTTCTTAATGGGGTTTAGCTTCCTTACAAGATTGCTTTCCTCTTACTGTGACTCTGATACCCTTATTCAAGCTGTTAATCTCTGCTGGCACTAGGAAGGAGAAAAAAGAAAAGCTTGGATGATGTTTGAAACAGGCCAGTTCTTATCTACGAGCTGCTGCTGAGCATGGTTGGCACAAAGCTGGACTAAGGCCTGAGGGGGCTGTGCCTAAACCAAGGAGATATGGCACGCTGTTCCTGTCCCAACGTGGGGATGCAGCTGCTGGCTCCCGTCTAGGGCTGTATCTGCTGCTCACCAATCATTCTTCTAATATTTCTGTGCTTTAAAACAATCAGTGATTAAGAATGGTTGCCTGGAGATCATAATCAGATATTTGATGATGACATGGTAATGATGAAATTATTGATTTTTTTAAAATGTATGTCTCTTTATGGGGGGATGTCATCCTTGAAGCCTCAGAAATGAGGAGAATAAGCACGGAGCTTTCCTTGTCGTTCTCTTCACCTGGCCCTCTGCCGACACCAGTCAGACGCCTGTATGTGTACGGCAGGCTGCTGAACACAACTTCTGTTTGGTGCTTGTTTGTCAGGACTTAGCAAAGCACTTTCAACAATCATCTTCAGATTATCTAAATTGATTACTCTAAACATTAACTAATTAAGACTTTTATTGCTTGCACCTGGGAAGAGTCTATTAAAGGAAAGTACTACTCTTACTGATTTTTGGTTTTGTTTTTTATTTACTCAGACTGAAAGGAGAACTTGAGGTTTGTTTTACTCAACTCTTCAGGGACCCAGAGCCACTGCTGGTGTGAAGAGCTCTTCCTCTTACTACTTCTCTGGTAGTGCTGTTAATGCTTTCCCATTTGCTCTTGTAGGTCACTTGTGAGGTCTACGATCTGAAATTTACCTCTTCCATGAATTCTACGGTGTCTGGCAAGAGCTTTACAGAAAAAAAAATTAAAAATAAATAATTAAAAAAAAGCTTTTAGCTTGGATGGAGAAGTGTCCTTGTTTTCTAACCCATTCAGCTTATGTTCTGGACCCTTGTCTCTGGAGAGCTTTTCTCCCCTTCCTCTTTGCCTACAGGATGGTAAGCCACCTGCCTGACTGGATCAGTGGAATTCGCTTAGCCCTCTCTCTCAGAGGGATTGATATTTGCAGTAGAGTATGGATTTCATGTGAATGCTGCCAGCTTGATAAAGATGCATGTGTTTTTGGTTTTTTTTTTCTTAGGGTAGTGCTCCAGGGTAGTATGCATCATGAGCTCTCTTGCTGTGTTTATGAAAAAAACACAGTAGTTTTGTATAGCAGTAGTACTGTATAACAAGAAAATAGGGAAGGAATTTTTAACTGCAAAATAACTTTTTTTTTTTTCCGAAGCAGAATAAAGTCTCTCTGACCTTCTTCCTACCTTCCCAACTGCCTGTTGGTAGCTATTTAACAGAGAACTTAGATGGTAAGGAAAGGTTTAAGATCTGGTTTGACTGGTTACCAAGAAGCAGCATTGCATTTATAACTAATCTGTGGCCTTCCTGCTTTTCTTCTATTATTAAAAAAAAAAGCAAGAAAATCAAACAAGAATGTCACTTCATTTCTCATGCTGCAATGAAAAAATCAATATGGGTTAAGAAGACATAGCTGTTTATTTCTGTTTTCCCACTCAATTAAAAACAAAGCACCTACTACCCAGTGTGACTTCTGTAAAATTCCCCTCGTAGGGCCCAGTTCCAACTCTTTGTGGGCGTCACCCTCACTGCCTTTCATGGGTTTGGGTGTAGCCTTGTGTGAGGAAGGGCAAGGCCGGGTACGGCACAGCAGGTGCCAGGGCACTGAGGTTCTGGTCTGGGCCTTCAAAGACTTCATGTGTGGACTTCAGATGTCTTTCCCTTTCTTCTGGATTCTGCCCCTTCAGCTGTATGACACTGCCACTTTTACAGAACAAAAGAAGTTACTGAGGAATTAAACTTTGAAGAACCACTTGACTTTTCATCTACAGATCACTGTTCAGTAGCTGAGCACTGTTGTGGGGTGAATGTTCTGATAATGCGAGATTGCTCATAAATGGTGAGGTATGTCTTTTATTTTTCTTTCTGTACAGAGAATGTACTTTTAAAACATCTCTGGAGCATTTACAAAACAATATCCAAAATTACTTCATGTTGTTGATGATAGTCCAATAGACAGCATACCAAAGCCGAGTTTGTAATAATCCCGACTCTGCATGTGGCTTAAATACGTGAGAATCTGAACTCAGAAATCTTGGATTATGCAAGTGTTTGCATCCTTCTTGTAAAGGGTAATTCTATTTTAAGAAGGAAGCTTGACCTGCATTGTAATTATGGTCATAAATATTAGCTGTGGGTAAAACAGGTTAGTCAATGAACTGATTCATTGTCTTCCTTGATTTTTGTGGCTGGTCCATGTTTGTAGAACGATGGTGTACTTGATGCTCTCTGGTTTGTGTGTTGCTAACGAAAGATATTTATGATTTTTAAAAAATCATTCTGCTGTATTACAGTGCTTATAATGACAAGGGAAAAATAATTTTGATAGAAATATAATGTGTATGTGGTTCAGGAGACTGAGGAGCGAAGCTTGCCTACCTCTTGTCCCGAGAGGGCTCTAGCAGTCCCCACAGGCTGGTATGGCAAGAGATGAGACAGACTTCATGTTTTATGAGACTTTGGCTCCTGCTATGCAGTGAAGGGGGCAAAGGCTTAATAGAGCATTTCTAAAAATGGATTCCCTGAAGTCTTGAAACGTGTGAGCATTTGGAGAGTTGAAAGCTCTTAAGTAGTTCACTTGTTCCTCTGTAAACCACAGGTCACCTCCAGTGTAGAGTGCAGCTTTGCTATCTGGTGAGATGGGGTCTGTGTGGGTGAGCGAGGAGCATCAGACTTCCATGGAGATGGAGGGGAGAGGCTATGTCAGCGTGTTGCCCAGCCCGCCGGGAGCCGGAGTGGGCAGGGGCTTGACAAGCTTTGGTGCAACAAGTTGGGATGGTCATTTTAAGAAGTCATTAATATAATATTTGCTCTGTCACAAAAGCCAAACTTTAATTTCAGATCTAAATGAGTGGTGGAATTTTACACTGAGGGTGGTGGAGCACTGGCCCAGGTTGCCCAGAGAGGTGGTGGATGCCCTGTCCCTGGAAACGTTCCAGGCCAGGTTGGCTGGGGCTGTGAGCAACCTGATCTGGTTGGAGATGTCCCTGCTCCTGGCAGGGGGGTTGGACTGGGTGGGCTTTGAAGGTCCCTTCCCACCCAAACCATTCTGTGATTCTAAATTTCCCACTTTTGGTTGAAGACTTGGTGCAGTTTTTTCTGTATCATGATGTGCTACAGCGATGCATTCACAAAGGGCTTGACTGAGGTGTACACACCCTGACCTCGGGGCAGGCCTTCCAATGCTTCTCTTAATAATCTTAAATTATTATTACTACTCTAACACATGGAGGATTGAGATGTACCCTACAAAGATCTTTGCATGTGCCTTTGAACCATAGCTGTCTCTACAGTAAAGCATGATTGCTTAAACCAAAAGCACAGCAGCGTAACTAAAGTAATAATTCTAGTCTCAGTTCAACTCTGATTGCTTGAGGGATTGCAAGGAAAAAACCTGACTGATTTTCAGAGGTGAAATATCATTTGCAAGGAAAAAAGCACTGTTGTGCCTATGCTTTGTACAAGGGGAAAAAGGTTGGTTGCCTGACAACATACGTGAATGTCAGGTGAACAAAGACAGGAGAAACAGAATATCCTTGGGTTTGGTTTGCTTGTTTGGTGTGCATGCCAGTGATTCAACTGGAAGGGACTAACCTTCCGAAGCAATCCCTTCTCCTTCTGGGCAAAGGGAACTGGTGGGTACATGCAGGTGCTTGGAACAACGCAGCTGAAGTTCTCCTGTACCGAGGTTTGGGATGGAGTCAGCCATCGAGCTTTTTGACTGGATTTTAAATTCATACTGGAAAGGTACTTGAAAAAGATGCCAAGCTTTAAGAATCCAAAGGATATAAACCACAAACTTGGCTTATAAAAGGTTAAAATAAGTGTGGAACCCTCCACATGAAAGGTAATGATTAAAAACTTCCTAGAATTCCTTCAAAAACTCAGCTGTGTGCTTTATGTCTGCTTGGCTCCAGGAAACAAAAACTTGGAGGACGAGGTTAGCATTCCTTTAGGCCTGGGATTTAGTTCTGTGTGGACTAACACTGGTAATTACACATGATAACACTTTCTTTGTGGTTCTGTTTATTGCTCTCTGAAATAATTTCAAAAATCTAGTCTTTAAGTTTTTAGAGCTGGCAGCAAAGCTGCTTCATGGGATAGAAACAGAATTGTGACCTTCAAAATGTGTTTTATTAGAAGTACAATTAATCTCTCTAAAACATCTCTCTTGCAATGAAGTTATTTGTGCTTTTGCAGTGTTTATTTTCCCTCCGTGGCCTATAGACTGACTCTGTCCTACTTGAGGTGTGGGTTTTCAAGATCTGCCATTCAGGGAGATGCAGTTCCACCCATCTCATCCCTCCTATGGTGTGCAAAGTATGCTGACAGCCTGCTAATTTGAGTGCGCCTGACGTTTCAAAATACACTCCTTGGCTACTGAAATTACAGCTTAACATGAAAATGAGTGCGCTTGGTCCCCTGTGTCACCCGGGAACTGTTCGGCTGGACGTTGAGCCTTAGAATGAAAATGTGAATTAACTCAAAATCAGCAACAGCTCTTTAGCAGGTGACATTTCCATCACGTAAGGTTGCTTTGTTATTAAGTGTTCATCGGTCTAACTTGTTAATTGGTTTTTATCTATCTGTAGCTTGGCAGAAGTGTGTCTGGAACACAGTTATGAAGCAGGAGCACCTGAGCCTGATGGATGAGCTCAGGAATTACATGCCACCTGTGAGGGACAGGACTAGGAGCAATTTGTGGGAGAAGCACAGTAATGAACACTCAAGGCTTGCACCATGAGGCAAGGAGGAAAAAATAGGGTAGGAAGGGAGGATTTGTAGTGGGAAAAGCAATATGTTAACCTGTCCAAGTTAGCTTATACAGAGTGATTTTCAAATACAATGGCAAATACAACTGCCACAGCAAAGTGTAAGGTTTCTCACTCCATGTGGGAGGTCTCCATGGGATGTTGAAACACTGAGCCGCGTGAAATTACAGCCTGGGTTCCGTGTGTGTGGAGGGGTTCCCCTAGGTTGTGTTGATGGGATTGATAGGAGATGGAGGAGGCATGCACTGATTTAAGTGTACACTTGCTTCTGGGAGTCACAACCCAACTTCTGAGTTGCATGACTAGGACTTCAGAACGACTTGGTGATAAGACAAGAGAAAGACAAACCACGATTCAGCTCTAATTTACGCTAGTTTTACATTAGTAAGTCAGCTGACAGCAGCAGAATTAGCCCTGATTTTTTCTGATGTAAGATCACAACTAAGAACAGTTGATGTACTTGAAATTTGGGTTTCCATACTCCATTAATTCGTATCACAAAGACTACATTATTCAGGCACAAGTTGTTTCATATTTAATATCATATTACATATGTCCCTTGATGAACAAAGGACTGTAATGTAATTGGGTTCAGCCGTCAGGTTAAACCCTCAAGAGAACAGAGTTCAAGCTGTTAATAAATTGCTGCAGAATCCCGACATAAAATTGAAGGTTGGGGATTCCATCTGTTGTTTTAATAGAGATAGAGAACGATTACTTAAATATTTTAGAAAGGCTTGGCTGAGTAATAACCAAAGAGATGTAGCAGGACAGTATTTATAAGCCTCTGAGCTACTGACTCACTGTGATGGCATGATAGGACAAACAACCGGCAACTATTTAAAAAAAAAAAAAATCAGTTTTTCTCTTCTCAGTCTACTTTCAAACTTCCCCTGAAATTCTTCATCCTGGAATGAGATAAGCATTAAAAAATTACGAAGGTGACATGGCCTCAGCTTCAGTTATGGAGGCACTATTGTGAGGTCCAACCTTGAGCTAAGAGCCTCCAGTCTGAAACATCTGGCTCTGAAGAAAACACAGTTTTACTGGATGGTGTTGGAGTCGTTGGCGATGGAATGAAGAAAATAAGAGATGACTGGCTGCTTTGAAGCTGAGTGGTAGGAGCTAGGTAGAGGAGGGAGCAATAATTGGGTGAGCAAGCAGAAGAGTTGGTGGAGTAAGAGAAAAGAAAATGCTCTTCATTAGAAGACATGTAATTTGGGTATTTTCTTATTCTCAGAATGAACTAAAGGCTAAATTTGTGCTCAACTTGATTCTTAAAAAGAGTATAGCACTGCTTAGATACGCAGTACAGAAACCACAGATGCTGCATATAGAGCGGTAGATTGCGTGAGGACTCGGAAGCACATGATGATCTTTTCCCCAAGACTTTCCTTGGTCAGATGCTGTCACTGAAGTGATCAGAGCGCTCCACTGAGGGGCCGGCCAATGCTGACCCCCTATACTCCTACTACGCTCTACCTTCCAGTGACAGCACCAGCCGCTCAGCGGCACGGCCTGGAGAGGGAGGGAATATTGGCTGTGATGGCCAAAAGCATTTACCTTTTTGAACATAACCAGCGTGCCTTTTCTTACCGCTGGATTAAAACTCGGGCAGGAAGCGGAGGATATTGCCCATCAAGGCTTTGAACACAAGCTTCGTTAGGAAATACAAGCCTGCTTCCTAGGTGAGAGGGTGTCAAGATTTCTTTCAATTAAAATCAAATTCATGTTTCTGTGCCAGGGTGTACAACATTTTTGCATAACAGAAGGCTTCTTTGTTGAGGTATATTGAAAGACTTAACAGTCTGAGGTTTAAAAATAATCATATTGAATTTTTTCAAAACCATCACATTTTTGTAACTGGGTCATCTATCCATTAATTCATATCCCTTATTCCTGTGAGATATTAATATAGATATTTTTCATAGCATTAATCTCCTGTAATATGAATCTTTTTGCCTCTGAAATAAAACCCATTAAGCATTTGTTGGTTCATACAAAAATACAATAATCTGATAGCCTGACTTGATATTATTTAATCTGATAATGGTGCGCCAGTGGCTAGGGGAAGACTGTTAAATAATCATGGAAGAATTGCTCTATTAAATAACAATTAATTTATCCTCTTGAATCTGTCCTTAAATAGACCTCCCACTTCCTTGGCAGCATTTTAAGGAACAGATTAATGAAGTCTGGGGGATAATTTGCATATGGAAATTCTACATGCGATTACTTTTTTGGTAGTCACAGCAGATGTAGGTGACAATACAATTGCCTGCAAGTTTTTGCCAAAATGTAAAAGCAGCCTGTTGCGTTTGGTAAGTTAACGTACACATCTTCAGCTCCCTACATCCAGAGGAAACGAGCAAGGATGGCAAAGAAATTCAGGATGGCAGTGCTGTTGGGGATTGTGGTCCATACGCAAACTCCCCCTGCCTTGGCAGGTCAGGCTGTGTGCTGGCTTAGGAAGAGGTGCAGCTTTTTTTTTTTTTTTTTTTCCTCCCCACACTGGAGAAGTGATCAGAAAACAGGAGCTCTGAGAGGTGTCAGGGCAATTTTTGATTCCAGCTCTAACTTGCAGAGAGAAGTTGCTGCTGCAGAGGAGTGAGTTGGGATCGGTGTTTGTCACCATGTGTGATAAAGGTGGCGGTGAATGTTTTTCCACTCGGCTCCAGGTTTTCTACAGAAAGCAGAGCCTCTGTGTCTATATGCATCGCCATACCTTCACAGGGTCCTTCGCTGGGACCCAGCGATGCCCAGAACTGCAGCGCGTGCGCATCTCATCCTACCTCTGTGGTAAATTGGATTTGCTTCAGTGGAGTTGCTCCAATTTATGCCTGAACAGAATTAGGCCTTCTACATGGTTTGGATTCAAATTATTGCTTGTCATAGCCACTGTGCAAAGTCATCTGATGTTAATTCATTGGAGTGCTGTGAATTGTCTGCGCTCTCATCTTGTCTTTTACTGTCAAAGAAATATCCCAAACTGAAATGTAGCCAGAGGTCACACCCAGCAGCTCCAATCTCCTCTTCCTGCAACTCGGAGGCGAGGAACAATATTTTGTGGTACATACAGTGACCAGAAACTAGATTGTAAATGGGGTATGAACTATAAGAATGTTAAAATAATTCCACGCCCAAGAAACTGCCTATAAATGCTTCTTGTCAGCATTGTGTTATCAGGAATTATGGGGTTTTAGGCAGCTGGAAAGCATTCGTCTATATTAAATGTTTTCAATTTATTAAGTGCAACTTGTCTGTAAATATCTCTTATATCTTCTTACCTTGCGGCTGTATTGTTACTTTTCACACTATGCTGTGGACTCTTCTTGCTCTTTGTCTGGCTTGGCTGTTTTTTTGGTTTTTTTTTTCCCCTTGCAGTCACTTGTGGGTGACTGAAAGTCTTGGAAAATGATAACAGACTGCGATTTGTTTTACAAATCTGGAAGAGCTCTCTGTAGAAGGCAAGATGGGACCTGGAATATGGTTTGAGTTTGGGGACTGTGGATCCTGCATACGACCCCTGAATACATATGTGGATCTCATTCAGTAGGAGAAAAATGTGATTTTATCATTTCTTATTCTATACTTCAAATAGTTTCTCTAAAAAGTGAAGAACAACTCAATTGGAAAGATGGTTTTGATGCTTTTTCTGCATTTCAGATGGCTTAATCCCAAATAATTATATACATGTTTGCAGTTATAAGATCATGCTTTTAAAAGTTTAAAAATTCAAGTGAATTTTTGTATGTGAGTCTTTCAGACCTTCCTTCTGTATGCATTATCATTCACATGCCCCTGGCATGCTTTAAGGGACAGTTGCTTGAATCCCATAAGAATACGATCACTTTAAATGGCAAAAGACATGTCAAAAAATATATTTTCTTATTTCATAATGGAATAATTAGTCTGATTTGTGCAGGAATGAAAAATGTATTTACTAGAATACATTGCTAGCTAATGGAAAAAGGGTAAGTTTTTTTCTTTTGTATTATCTCACTAAAAACATGTTATTCTGACCCAACAATTGTAGTATACTTTTCTCAGACATGGACAAGAAAATTGAGATTTTGGATAGCTTTCTTGCGCCCTTTATTTCAGCAATGGGGTCTCATGGCTTGAGCAGGTAACTAAACCATGCCACTCATCTAAGCTAGACTAGTGATGGACTGCACTGCCTTTGGTAAGTAATTTAAAAACAGTTAAGTAATTTTTGTCTCTGAATCATCTACACACCAGGAGATGGAGCTTTGTGAAGGCCGAGCAGTTTTTGTAAAGACCTTTCAGGTCCCTCAGTACAGCAGTCTGTGAAGATGCCTAGCGTTCAGCAAACAGCTCACAAAATTCAGGGTGTGATAATTTGGAAATGATGCTCTAAAAATGCTAACTTGAACTCGGTCATTACATTTGATGTGAAGAAAGCGCCAGTGGGATAATTCACGGCATGGACCTCTTTACTGAATTTAAAACTTTTTAAAGATGTGTTGGCTGGTGGATTCTGTCTGTCTAAAGAAACTACCGGTGAACAGGACCCTGTATTTTGGGAATGAATGCTTATTTGCAGCTTGGCTTAGTCCTCGTCCCATTGACTCTCACAAGCCATTCTGTCACTGATCTCTGGGATTTCATAGCGCAATTACTCATCCAGAATTCACTGGCTCTCGTTTGCTGTAGGCTGAGGCAATGGTGCTGTGGTAGGATGTATCAGGTTTCTCAAAACCCCACTCAAGTGCTCAGAAAAAGTGAATCAAGAAGCTGAACTTCAGTTTTTGCAGAGCTCTGTAGGTGTTTACTTTCTTCAGTAAACCCTGAACTTTAAGGACTGTATTAATTATTTGAAATTACTGAATGTTTCAAGATTTGGAATGTTTTGACTAGGGGGATTCAAGAGTTGCAGCTGGAGTTGAACTGGAGATTCGTCCCAGAAATGATCACAGGTAGGGTAACTTCTGCTGCTGTAAAAAAAAAACCCTTAGCCTAGGTGATCTTCCCACAAAGATAATGATCAAGGACAGGAGTGCTCTCAAAAGTACCCAACCTCTGTTTCTGAAGTCCATTCCAGCAGCACATTATCCTGCCTACCAGTGGTCCTTGCTGTAAACTCAAATAATGGGGATTTTTTTTTTTTTTTTGCTAAAACCGGTCTTGAACAAGCTGAAGATCAACTACCTAAAGAAGTTTAGTACTTAAAATATAAAAATATAAAACACCAGCACTAGAATTCTCCCTGGACTATTGTTATGCCCTTTAAGATGACAACAAATGCTTCTCAAACAAGCAACTCCCAAACAAATCCCAACATTTTAAGGCAAAACAAGCCCTGGGCAAAACGAAGCAGAGCCTCAGCATTCATTATACATTACAGGATGCTCACTCCTATGGCTGCAGGTGATCCAGGTACTCCATAGCAACACCCTTGAAGCATTTTTATTAAATATTGGACCATTAAAAAGTTATAGTTGCAGGGATTCTTCAAACACAATTTTAATATTTGACAGGCTGCTAGAATTTTGGAAACTGAGCTTTATTTTTATAGTTAGATATTCTCATGACAAAGACTTTTAGCAGAAAACTTTTACTCTAGAAAAAAAAAAAAAACCAAGGAAAAAAAAAAACAAACCCAAACCAAAACCAAACTTATCAGGTGAAGGAGCAGGATTTCTTACTTTTCCATACAAGTCTGATCCCAGACAGCACTGGGAACGCTATCACAGGCAGCTTTGGGCAGGGGCAGCCAAGCCCGCAGCAGTGGGGGGAAATGGCTGCCCAGCCTGGTGGTGTGCTGGGGCCCTGGTAAGAAAATGGAATGAACTTATCCAAACTCATCGGAATTAAGAATTTATGCAGAAACCTCTGTTAAAATTGGCAACTCAGTGACAGTATTTTGGAAAAATCTCTACTTGTCTTACTGTCAAATAAAAGCCAGTTTGTAGGACCAGTCGGGAGGTTAGTCTAACGCTTGCATTCAAGACCCGCGGATCTGAAGTCGCGCACAGCCTGACATGACAGTTTTCTGGCACCTGGTGACAATCCAGAAACTGCCCTGGGGGTACCTCTGTGATCCTGAGCCGTTCGGTCAGTCAGCTGCGATGTAGGAAACCGACTGCGACATTTCTGCGGCAGAACAAAAATAAATGGAGAAACTTCAAAACCTCATGAAATAGAGTTATTTTCTGCTTTGCTGTGTTCTCCGCTAAACTTGTCCTCCTTTGTTTGGGAAGTCTGGATTGCTCTGCAGCTGGGGCTTGAACTGAACCTGGCACGGGTCTGTGCTGGAAGAGCACCGGCTCCGCCCTCGTTGCTGCGCCAAGCGCCCTTTTCTTCTGAATTAATCTGGACTTGGGAGACAAGTTTGGAGACTCGGCACAAGTCATCATGCGTATGCAGAACAGCAAAGCTGTGGGCGGCTTGTTGCGTTAACACACGTTTTGGTTTAGTGTGTGTAAAGTGATGCTGAAGCAAGCGAACCTACCTCTAAGAGCCCGACACTGCGCTGTGAGATGGCATCGCACAACAGTGATGTTAGTGAGGGGGTGAGAAGTTTTGGGTTCCTTCCCCCCCCCCCCCCCCCCCCCAAAAGCTAGATGTTTGGGAGCAATGGCTGGAGCTGTGTTGCTTCTGGAAGTTATGGGAGCTTGAAGCCGTGGTGCTGGTGCTGGCCAGGGTTGCCTCTGGCTTACTCTGAAGAGAAGCGGCTCAGGTGAACAGGGAAAACTGACATTTGGAGCTGGTTTCTGCGATGGAGGAAACAGGCCACCTTCCTTTCAGACTTAAGTACTGCTCTGTTCAATTCTCATCCTGTTCCAGAGTTAGCGCACTGGGTAGACACAACCCCAGATTTTTAAGCATATTGAATGCGTACAGAACAGTGCGGCAGCAGCTGCAGCCAGCGATGCCTGCAGCCCAGGACACCAAGCAGCCATCCAGAGCATCTGCTCCTCCTGGGCGCTGGCGCTGCTGCGGCACCAGGGTGTTGGGATCAAACAGCCCTTTTCATCCACCAAGGAGCTTATGCCATCTCCATCTACTGTGCTGTTACTCTTGAGCCTGCAGCTCTCAGTAGCTGAGTTACGGTCCCGTCTAGCTCTTCTGCGAAACTCTCCTTCCCCTCAGAGGTGGAGTTGCTGCTTCAGACCACTGAATTGGCAGAAAGCTAACAGGAAACTTTTTTTTAAAAATGAGCATGTTCACTTACTGCTAGGAAAGGTGGAATTTCCCTGTCCCCTAGGAGGGTGTTGCCTGACCAGGATGCACCTGCCAGCACAAGGAGAATGGGGGGATGGAGAATATTCCAACACTTATCAAAATCATCCTTTTTCCAAAACAAGATGGGGACTCCTTACTGAAGCAGTATATAAGGATGCTGAACTGCGATGTATGTGTTGGTGTAATAAAAATCCTTGAGAATGAAAGATGAAATCGGGGCATCATATAAATCAGTGGAAAAATCCGCTGAATGGAATTAAGATCTTCCTCCATAAAAAGTACATATGTCCATTAAGCCATCAGGCTGCTGATACCTTGAGTCCATATGAATTAACAGCAATTTGCTGGTGCAAATTTTTAATTTGTTTTCTGGTGGCCTGGAGAAATACCAAGCTGCACGTGCTAGCGGCTGCCTTCTTTCCTTTTAGGTGATGGGAAAGCAAATACTGGAATCTGCTTCTTTCCCTGGCCGATAAAAGAAGCGAGTGTTCTCTCAGCCAGGGACGTATTAAAAGAGAAGACTTAAAGAGAAAGACTAAGACCATGTAGTTATCGAATGACGCAGAAATCTGCATCTCTGTCTCAGTCATTACAAACCCCGCTGCTCTTGCAAACCAACACTTCTCTCCCCAAAGTCAGAGGAGAGCCTGGCCCTTGTTCTCCTGTTAGACCATGGGATAAGACGTGCTTATCCGCACAACGTTTATATTTATTTTCCCATGTAGCAGCTTGGTGCCATCTAGAAAATGCGGTCGTTGTTTTGATTTCTTTTTTTAAGCCTAAAATCTCAAGCTGCGCTCTTTGAGCTGGGTTGGCTGGCCTGCTGCAGAACCAAAGGCGCTCTAGTCTCAGCTTCATGGAGCCCGTGGTGACAACGCAAATGCAAAAACCTCTTGGAGGATCTGAAATGGTGATTATATTGGTATTATATAGGACATTGGGGACATAAGAGTCATTTGGCATTGACTTCATACTGGCATACTTATATTCACATTTGTCTATTTATGATTGTTTAGGAATAGGATCAGGAAATGGACACTGAAACATTACTTGCCAAAAGCAAAGATGACTGAAACAGATGACGTGATCCTTTCGAGTAATTTTGTACGATCAGGGAAAGAAAGGAGTAAAGGAGAAAAACAGTTCACATGTCAGTTCTGTGAGCTTCAGCATAGAAAGGCCAGAAAGTACAGCGAGAAACGCTCTGAAACAGTCAGCAGCGTTACTTTATTGTGAGGAGTGATGATGATGAACTTGGCTACAAAGACGATGAGAAATTCTGTGGTGTAAAAGATCACAGTCCAGAGTTACCAGGTTCACTGGACTGAAATCAGAACTGAAACTGGATGCCAGCAGAATCAGACACTTTGGCTCCACAGAAGAAAACTGGGCAAGAACAAAGATTTTTTCATCCAAATGCCATGGCTCCAGTCCCTGGCTCTGGGAAAAACATGCACACGAGCTTGGTTATTGTTTTCCCTGCAGATGTATTGTACAACTTGATAAAGCAGAAGAAGTTGCATTTACTTATTAGGGTATTTAGAAGAGGGCAAAGCGCTAGGCTAAAGATAGGAGCATGGGCTGTAGGTCTGCGATGACCTTTTCAGTTGCTGTTTTCTGCCCCGACCCAAGCAGCTACACTGCCGTTGTCCTTTCGTAATTTACTGTAAAACTAGTTAGGTTTTCGCTTGCTCTGCCCGTATTAGCAAGCTGTTTCAAACTTTTTTTTTTTTCTGAAAAGAAACCCTATTTCCTCTTTAAACCTTCACAAGGAGTATTTTTTTAGCCCAGTTCCCTGTGTTGGTATTATAACTGAGGCTAATAACTTCTGGTAGGAGCAACTTCAAGGAGAGTTGGGAAACCGTGATCAACTGCCCTCACAGCCTTTGTTTTCCAAAACGAGATGAACTTCTTGCTGCTTTCTACTAGAAATATCTCATGTGGTGTGAGATTCTTTTTTTTTACCCGGTTCTGTGTTGGCCTTACAAGTTTGTATCAGCTTCTGTGCTGAATAACTTACTGGCTCCAGATAGCTTTAGCACATTTCATTGAAGGTTCTGTAGTGTTCATATTCTTCACTTCTTCAGGAAAGTTTGCTGCACTCACTTTCCTTTCCTTAAAGTTTGCCCTTTTGAAATAAAAATCATAGTTATAGACCAACATTTGTTTCTTTTTCCATTTAACTAAACTAGAATCAAGTTCTGATTACTTAATTCAAATGTGCAACTCTCTTATAACGTGACTCCAAAAAGTCTAAAATAGCCTTGTTTGTTGGTTCAGTAATTATTTCATAAATAAATCTGTCAGCTGCCATGTTCAGGAATAACTTTGTCAAATCATTAGTAGAAAACACTGGTTCATACAAGCAAAACTAAAATTGCTCATTATAGAATTCTGCTAGTGTTGAGCTTTCTAATAAGGGAGTGGGTTTCAATAGTGGGTTATGGG
Organism: Ardeotis arabs; assembly: GCA_011801015.1. Classification (NCBI taxonomy): domain Eukaryota; kingdom Metazoa; phylum Chordata; class Aves; order Otidiformes; family Otididae; genus Ardeotis; species Ardeotis arabs. Next base: position 15,828 of record JAAGAY010135669.1, on the reverse strand, counting down.
GTGGCCTCTCTAGAATCTCTCTTCTCATGCTTCTTCCGTATTTTAAATAAAACTTTGTATTTTTAACTATGCTGTCCTTGCTTATTTCATTATAGCTTATTACATCCTTGATAAATAATACTTTTTCTTTCTTGAACAATAGCTGTAGGTACCTGGATTGGGGTTATGGTGACATGTTCCCTTGGTTTTGAGCACCTGCATAATATCTGTGTTCAGTTGCACGTTAGCAAGCTTCTCTCTTTATTTTTCTGTTCAATTTTCTTGTATTATACAAACAGCAGTAAGGGCAGGCATCCATTTGAAGCTACCCAGAAACTTTGTATGACTTGGATGTTTAATGTCTATTGAGTAGTGAAGCCTGATTGCCATGTTTCCAGGACTTCACCTGCTCATGTAAGTCAAACGCACAGTCTCACCAAGTGCAAAGTGCTTATGCACGTGCAAGAAGTTATCTACATGCGTGAAATAGTTAGATCAGGCCTTCAGCTAGCCCTGTTAATCTTGTCACATGACCCGAGGTGGCCTTAAAATGAATAAATCTGTGATAATTAACTATTTTATAATATTGGCCTTGTGGAAAAGCCCACTGAACAACTAAGAGACTGCAGAAAGATGGTTTGTTGCCTAAGTTCTGTTGAGTTAAAAGACCGACAAAATAAGGAATCATCCATGATAAGTGTGTGAAACCGCTCTGAAATACCGGGGCAGAAATGGCATTGACGTGGTCCGTGGTTGCCAGTATCTGGCTCAGTGCTACGCAGTGGATTGTTTAATCTTCCAGTTTTTAGTTCTCTGCCTGGAAAACAGAGAATAATATTTAGCTTTCTCATAAAGGTAGCATATTTGGATTTGTTTCTGTAGGCTGCTGAATCCAGCAGATGAGGAGCTTCATAAATCTAGATGTGGATTGCAACCTGGACCCCTCCTTTGGGACTCCTCTGGAAGGCAAGGACATCGAGACCTTTTCTCTTGGATTATCGTACAGCAAAACCGCTGGACAAATATTAGCCTGTTTAAATTTTCTAGCACTTTCAATATTACTGAAAATCTGTTATTCCTGATGAGATGATCACACAGTTGGGGTGGAAATGTCGACTGTTTGTTCCTCATCACGGTTGTTCAGGGCTAGTCCCGGTTTGTTCATGCCATCGTGTACCCAGAGACCAGCTGCAGGGTGAAAGGGGAGCTGCCATGCAGTGGTAGAAATCTCTTGGAAAATATCTGATATTTTAGTTTATATCAAACCACGAGGACTGTTATTCGTGCTGTTCCTGGTCTTCTTCATCGTGGCTGTCAGCTTGATATCCTTTCTAATCCGCTGGGTAGAAAGGCTTTAAAGCCTCAGGCATACTTACGAAGCGGAGAAAGCGGCACTCCAAGGCCGCCTGGCAAAAGCAGCCTTCTCTGTCGGGGGGAGCACAAGCGAGGGATGGAGATCGTGTTGAGGTTTCTTATTTTGTTGTTTTTTTTTTTTTTCCTTGGGGGGCGGGAAGAAAGGCAGTGGCGTAGCCTTCGCCCATGTTCCGTTCTGCTCTGTGAGCCTGTAACACACCTCCTTACCCTGAGCCGTAACGGCAAACGGCGATGGCCCTAAACTTGCCCCTGTGGACTGTTCATGTCTGACTTATCACCCAGGTCCCTTTCTTAGAAACAGTTTTAGTAAGTGGGACTAATCGGAGCCAATCTCTTCATGATCTAAGCTAGTGGATTCTTTATAGCAAGTTTTGCCAACCACAAGAATCTGCCAGCCACCCCAAAAGCACACGAAGCATTTTGGAAGAAGAAAATTTAAGGCAGTTGCTAAAGGTAAGATTTTAAATGTGTAGCTATTTACATAAATGGGAATACTGCAAATATTCCTGAAAATACTTATGCATATACTTAACCTTAAGCATCCACACAATTCCATTAACTTCGGCGGGACTATATATATTCCTAAATCGAACCACCTGTGTGTTTGGGACGACCAAGCGACTAAGCTTCTCCGCGTGCAGAATTTTATCCTGTGACTAAGTCTTTGTGTATCATGCTGTAAATTTACCCTGAAGCTTGCCATAAAGTCAGTGCTTTTCAAGGGGAGATTTGAAGAGCTCCAGTAGAGTCTCAAGGCAGTTATAACAGTGTGTATTTGATTTACGGCATGCCGTTGAATTAGAAGGGTGTTTGAAAGGGGATTTATGTAAAAATAATGTAGACAGTGATTTAGAGTGTGGATTGTGGCCATAAGTATGGGCAAAACAGAGGGGTTTATTACAGCAAACAGCTCATTGCCTTCTGCGGAAAAAAAAACCCAGAAGTAGAAAGTTTGGAGATTGTCATCTTGGCTAAGTCTATCTGTCAACTAAAAATACTGGTCAGCACATGGCTTTTCAAAGTACAGATGACTCTCAGCAACATTTTGTGTAACCAGCACTGGAGAGAATCATCAATGAGCTGGAACAGCGATTTGGAAAGGAGAACCATGAAATCAATAAACCAGCTGGGACAAGGAGTCCAAGAAATACACATTTCTTGGAAAATGACAGAGCATTCTGGCAATAAGTGCTACAAACGAGAGTAGATCTGAGAATTTTGCCAAATTCTTCAACAATACTGTGATGGCTCCCGAATAGACGCATGCCTTGACCCGAGTAGTAAACATTTGGGGGTTATACAAAAATGCAGAAATTAAATCTTAAAATAATAATTCCAAAACTTTCTTTTTTTATAGCTCTCTAGATCACTCTCAGTATTGTTTTCATAATTTCTTATCAGAATCTCAAAATGCAAAGCCAACACATCAGCTGGCATAAATTACCTGCCTTCTGTGAAGACGGACTGATGTTAACGATGCCGGGCAGAGTCTGTCTCCTTCCACATGTCTATCCCTGCCTTTAAGCACAGTCTGCTACTGTGGCTTTAAGCGGGTTTTAAAAAACATGAGGCCGTTCTGAAAAAGGGAAACGTATTATTAACACAACATTGAACTTTATAAGTGGATGTAAAAAATGTTTGTGTATGCAAAGTGGAAACTATGAAAAAAAGAAACACAAACGCGCGTTGGGAGAGAGACGGAGACCACAGTGACTCATTTGGCAACCAAGTGCATCTGAACGAGCACAGAACGTGCTTCCTGCCGCTCCTCTGCGCCCAAAGGTGCAGAGACAGAAATGGTGTAACCCTCTATAACTTTCTAGTTTGGATTGCTCTACATAATTCTGCTACAAACAGCTGATTCGGGGGTTGCCAAACTTACCAGTTGACTTAATTTGGGGGTTTTTTTTTAATACTAACACTCGGAAAACAAACCAGTAATGTTCCCCGATGTGAACTGGGGCTGTGATTCCCTGCTGACAGAATCTGATCAGACAGCTTCACCCACGAAAAAGATCACGGATTCATTCTCACAGTGTGAAGTCCCAGTGTAAAACCCTCCTGGATTCACTGGGAAAGGCAGCACCGCTTTCTGTGACGGCAGCCTCACAAGGGAAGTTACTCACTGCCCAGGACTGCAAGGGTACAGTGGATAAAAACCGCTACGGGACAAATGCCGAGGACAGCAAGGTCCGTGGAGTCAAATGGTGCATGAAATATTAAGAGGGCGGGTGTTTGGCAGCTTCATTAGGAGGCCAGGGGAGGCATTCTGCACACCAAGAAAGGACGAAGGCAACTGTGCCTTGGAAAGTTGACAAAGAGACCTTTGTGTTCTCCTCTCGTTTGGTTTAGCATCACCACGGTCCTCTCTCTCTTCCTGGAAAATGCCCGCGGATGCAGCAGAGGACCCCGGGTGCCTGTTTGGGTGGGTGCACGGGTCTCCATTGGTCCCCTGACACACTGAATCAGTCTGCTGCCGGATCCACATGGATTCACACAAACTATGGGAGTGGATGGAGGGAGCTCCCCTCCTCTTGTTTCAGCAGGCTGTATGTTCAGCCAGACATTTCAAAATCAATTATTCTCAAATTTGAGTTTGCATACAAGCTACGGAATGAAAGACTTTGAAAGCTTGAATGTTTTTTTTTTTTTTTAGTGGGAAAATACAACTTTATGCCAGTGCTCAAGGCTTTACCTGATACCTGTGCCTCAGTCCAACATGGAGAGTTGATGGCAGGAGCACAGGAGATGGAGCTGATAAATAAGTGGCAGCAGAACTGCACAGAGCGCTGGAAATCGAAGACAAGGAACTGCCTGCAAAAAGAAAGAATTTCACAACATAGGAATGTGGAAGAAGAAAGCATGCCAAGGAAAATGATTTTGATAGTATTTGGGAAAATATCAGAACTGACAAGCTTGAGCTGAATGTAGTCAGATCAAGATTCCTTCTTTGAACATTAAGATTGCACAAAAGGTTCAGTAATAGAAACTTTTTACCCCCCAAAAAAGATTGCAGAGAACATCTAGGAGATGTTCTTCGAGACATAAAATGCTGATTAACGTTCTCAGGTTATTTTATCAACATTGCAGACAGAAAGAACGTTTACAAATTGTAAGTATTTCATAGATACAAATGAACAGGCAGTAAAATCTAGAACACTAAGGATGGAGAAAACCATTTTTAAGGTAAATTGATCCTAATGCATTGAAGACATTTTTTACTTCTATGTATATGCTGTTGTTGATCCTTGTCATATAAAAGCATACTGTTTCATATGGGGAAAAAAAAAGTGCCAATTTATTGTCAGAGAGCTCCAAAGACGACAGCAAATGACCAGCAAAGGAAGACAAGCAGCACAAAGAAAACTCCCTTGCGGGTCGCAGGTCAACTGGTGCTCGTCCCAGTTCAGGATCCTACTTGCTTTGCAGGCCAGCCACAGGACGTGTGCGTTCAATACAGCTTCTGCCGACGCTGCGAGGAGCTGCAGGTTTGGGGTTTAGGGTATCCAGACCAACATTCTCTGTTGGCAGATATTTCCATAGCCTGGTTCTGCAAAGGCTTTCTCATAGATGCTTAACTGCAAACATGGTTGCTAGGAAATAGGGGAGGGAATTGCCTGAATACCCTTGTGTGTCCCTTGTTAATTAATTTGGTGGTTACATTAACTGCGGGATGAGCTCAGCGAAAGAGGAGCGATCGTAGCAGAACCCTGCACTGCCACGCTGGAGCGCTTATTTTGAGGTACACGTATTTTGTGTGTAGTGAAATACAGCGGATGGACTGGAGGGATGCTGATTTGTTGCGTGCATTAAAGGTGATTTGCATCAATTTTTCTGCTGCAGGGAGCGAAAGCCTGCAAATGCCTGGTTTGGGAAGTGCAGAGGGGTTGCCCTCTTTGCTTCTGAATGGGTCTGAAAGAAAATAGGTTAGATAAATATCTTTACATTTACCAGCGGTGGATGACTGTGTTCCTCTGCAGTGTAACCATGTGATAGAAGAAGACTCACGCTGTGGACAAAGCCCAGATTTATTCAAAATACTGGTTGACTTCCTCAGCAGGCCAGAAATCATCTTACAATAAAGCCTAACATGTTATTAGTTTAGCAAATTATTTCTCTGGGTTACCGCTGTTACGAGTTGATGACCACATGATGAGAAATTTAAATTTTTCACTGATCGCTTTTAACAGAGGCAGCCTCACGAAAACAGCAGTGGGAATGGCAAGCATTTGGGTAAGTCCAAACTATTTCAAGCACCTCTTACCGTGTTTGTTATAAAACCAACTTCTGTGACGTGAGTAGATGGATAGCACACTTTTACTGTGTGGAATTTTAATACGCTCTGTAGATTACAAAACTGAAAATAAGTTGCATCACATCAGAATGGCAGTATACCACGTCTCCAGGCTAAACCAGGAGAGGATTAAAGAGGTCCTACAGTTCAAACCAGGTTTCATTCACTTAACTGGTGCTTGGAAATACCTTATAGGTCTACCGTGGAAAACAGATAAAGGAATTCTGCTTCTTTTTTAATTAACTGTATTGAATGATGGATTAGACCTAATTGTCATCTCCAGCTTATAAATTGAAGAAAGAAATTTCTTTTGCAAGATTCCGCCTGTATTTTGTAACACATTTGGGGAACTCTCATATGGATTAGATCTCATGAGTCTGCTAGTGGCTGACATATGTTCTGTGAAAAAGAAAAATGACACATTGTTTTGTAAAACTATCCCCTGTGTCTTCCCACTTGCCAAGCTTACTATAGATTATTTGAGGAAAAAAAAATTGTTGTGCAAAATATTTTGTAGTTTACTAGGAAAAGTGGAACAAATGATTGCCATTGATTGTGTCAGTAATGGATATACTTATGTTAAGTGTAAATGCCGGTATTGGGAATATTTATCAAGCTCTCCAAAACATTTTCACTTGGCAAATTTCAGATTAACCGGTTAGTACTCTGTGGAACAGGCCCAGTCCCGATTAACATATAGAAATTGAATGTTAATAATCAATCGCAGATGAGATGAGCGAACTGTGAAGAGCTGAATGATAACAGCTTTCACAACTTTCTGAAGTGCAGGAAACAAAATACCATGTTTAACAGCTGGCATCAAAGAAACTTAGGAGATAATGGAGGAGAAAGAACGTGCCCTTGGACTATCTGATATAGCGCAATTACAACTAATGTGTGAAAGGCTCTTGAACGATATTTTTGCTTTGTTTTTCAGGAGATTCCAACAGAAATAAAGCTTGGAAATGAGGATTTGAAGATGATTATATTTCAATGTAGTCCACCAGATCTCATGTGGTGCTAATGCCAGTTTTTCGATAGAAACATTCAGAGATTAACCGCTTCAAGAAGTGGTAGTGACGCGGCTGTAGTGATCCCTCCTTCTTCAGGGTCAAGACCAAATTCAGGATTCAGAATGATGCTCTCTTGCTTGATGTCTCGAGCTCTTGTCTTGGAGGCTCAGTCTCATCGTGTCAATCTACGTTGCCTTGTCGACTGCAGTTACACCACAGCTCCAGCTGTGTTTCCTGCTCATGCCATAGTGTGCGTGATGAGGTTTTTCTTTGGTATCACACAATGTGTTTGCAGGGAATTGAAGTAATTTTCTTGAAGCAGGTGAACAATGCACTGATGAGGGGAGATGCTCTGCTGGACCTGTTACAAACAAGGAAGAACTGGTTGAAAAGGTGAAGGTCAAGGGCAGCCTTGGCTGCAATGACTGTGAGTCTTGGCAAGTTCCCATGGAAAACATACCGGGAGGGAAAAGGGGCCCAGGAGAGCAGGTCAGTCTTCAAAGACAACCTCCTCAGAGCATAGGCGTAGTCTACTGCAATCTGCAGGAAGTAAAGCAAGCGTAGCAGAATATCAGCGTGGGCGAAGAGGGCGCTCCTGCCCGAGCTCAGACGCAGAAAGGAAACACACCGCAGGAGGAAGCAGTGACAGCCGCCCAGGAGGAATACAGACACTGCTGGAGCCTGCAGAGATAGAATTGCAAAATCCAAAGCTCTGCTGAGTTGAAATTAGCAAAGGATGTAAAGGGCAACAAGAAGGGCTTACTGAAACACAGAATGGTTTGGGTGGTAAGGGCCCTTCCAACTCCCCTGCAAGGAGCAGGGACATCTCCAACCAGATCACGTTGCTCAGAGCCCCGTCCAACCTGGCCTGCAATGTTTCCAGGGATGGGCATCCACCACCTCTCTGGGCAACCTGGGACACTGCTCCAGCACCCTCAGCACAAAGAATTGTAAAACCTTTTTCCTTATGTGCTTATATGCTTCTTGTGCATATGCCTGGAAACAGTGACCAGTGTCAGCCTTGGTCCAGTGGCCACCCAGCAAGTCTGTTGTGATGAAGCAGGTTCAAGGTCAAGCCAGGAAATCAAGCCAGCAGGTCAGGATCAGGGAGGTACGGGACTGGGCACTGACACAGCTGCAGCACAGCTGCCGTGCGCTTCAGGCAGAAGCCAAGAGCAAGAGCCTCCGCTTGAAAGCAGCTCCCGAGGGACGGAGAGGCAGGCAGGCCCTTGCTGAGGCTGCCTCCAGCCTTCTCCCCAACAAACAGCTCAGATCAGCTAAAAGGCTGACCTTGAACTCGGTCAGCTAAACTCCTGAACCAACTCAAATCCTGGAAGGGGGAGTTCGCTCAAGGCCCCGACGCAATACAGGCTGGGGATTCACCGCCTGGAACGCAGCATTGCAGAATGAAGCCTGGGGGACCTGGTGGGCAACGAGCTGAAGGTGAGTCAGCAACACACTCTTGCAGCCAAAAAAAAAAAAATGCTGATGGCGCTCCATGCTCTATTAGCAAATGGACAGCCAGCTGCTGAAGGGAAGTTGTTAGCCCCCTCTGTTTCTTTACTCTGTCCAGTTTTGGGCTCCCCATCACAGGAAAGACACTGACATAGGGAAGCCAGTCCAGCGGAGGGCTGCCAAGGTGCTGGAGCTCGTGATGACGGTGGAGAGACCTGCACTTGTTCAGCCTGAAGGAGAGGCGGCTTTAGGGGGAATCCCCCTGTTGTAGCAGCTTCTGAGGGGAGGGTGCAGAGAAGATGGAGCCTGACTCTTCTCAGAGGTGCACAGTGGAAGGACAAGAGGCAGTAAAGATGAGTTGGAACATGAGAAATTCTAATTCGATATAGTAATTTATTTTTTGCTGTGAGGGTTGCCAAGCACTGGAGCGAGTGGGTTGCCCGAGGAGGCTGCAGTATCCTCCACCCCTGGAGATACTTGGAACCAACCTGGAGGAGGCCCTGAGCAAGTCCTAGGACAGCACGCAGAGGCTTATGCTTAGCACTTCCAATTCTCAGGAACACGTACGCATTATTCTGCTCCAACATCTGTTAGTAATATAACAGAGCACAAAGCAAAACGACTTTCTAATAGAACTATTGAGAAAAGCAACAGATGGAGAATTTTATGCAAAATAAGGAATATCAGCATGATTTAATTTTTGTGTTTGCCTGGGACTCTGAGAACAAAATGGCCTGGTCCTGTGGCAGACTTAGAGTCACATTTGGGAACGGCCGAGTACCCCATGTTCTCTTTCACACCAGTGAGGAGCGAAGCCCTGAAATACAACGGTGAGGTGGCTGCACAGGGTAGCTGTCGCCATCTTTCTGAACATCCTCTCAAATGCCAAAGAGTACAGCATCCTACCATTCTTCTGCTCTTAAAGTGGATCCACAGCTCCAGCAGTTAGGGTAGGCAGCTGTATGTGCGTCAGTAATTAAAGTCGTTAGCTGTACATTGCATGGCCGTGGTAGGGCTGGGCTGTCCCAAGGATGGGCCACTGGCCTTGCTTTTCTAGAGCTGTCGTTTCCTTCTTCCAATCTCGTTCTCGCTAGATATTAAACTCAACAATTTCTTCAGCAAGCATACCGATAAATATGGCAGTTGACTCTATTAGTTAATTACTGGAGATTACGCTCACATCTGTTGATCTTCCAATCAGTTGAGTGCCTTCAGTATCTGACCCAGCGGTGAGGCAATGATGGCAAAAACATACAGGGATCTAAAACTGTCTGTCTGAATTGCTTGTAGTCATGCAGCACAAAGATCCTTGGGCCAATTGTCCTCATGAAGGAACCTAGAGAAGAGGTGCGTGTTATTTCGGCAAGTTACCCGTGATCCAATGGCATGACAAAGCCTTACAGCAACACAAGCGTAGGAGGTCTTCCTCCAAAAGCCTGCTATATGCCTACATTAGGATTCACACATTGCACAGGGATGTAATTTTTCCTTTTTAGGAAAAAAAATTATTAGTTTTACATTAGAGGAAATTTGCCTTTTCCTAAGAAGAAAGGTTGGCATGACTGAATTATCAGATGCAATTCATCATGAGCAAACATCCACAACAAAACATGAAGACAAATCTCTGGCCAGAGGCTGGCTCTGTGGGCTCCCCGTTACGTCAGCCGCAATATTGGAATGTCGGGTAGGGAAATTCTGCAGGATATTCTGACAGGGGAAATCGTACGGTGTTTAAAAATCTTTTTTTATGCAAGTAAATATAAAAATACACCATCTCTATTGGCTATTTGTAAATTAAATACTGTTTGTGGAGCTGAGAAGCTGGCTTTTTCAATAACTAATTTCCATACAAAACATCTGCCAGTATATACTCTTGCGTAATGACACCAGTGCATACAGAGGGCCTTAATCCGTGGCAAATAAACAGCTGGAAACTGTTCTTTTAATATTTCGTATTGCTTGATTTACTGTTTGGATTTTTTTTGGTAGACGCAGCAGAGAGTTTCCAAAACAGCTTATAGACTTTAAACACATCCTCATTTTAATAAAGTTCAGTTCCTATTTTTTATGTACGTTGGGCCTCACCGCAAGAAGTCCACATTCCAAAGATTACAACAGGATGAAATTTTTTATGGCTGATAACAAAAATCAGTTTCTTACTGCTTTGAATAGAACTTTTTAAAAAATAACTTTCAAATATGGCAAAAATTTCTTGCTCCACGGTAGTTTTAATGAGTACCAGATTCATCAGGTAGCCTACAACCTGCAGCATTTAAAATCTGCATTTGAGAAGTGTGAGGAGTATATCCTTGTCTAAACAGAACTGAATTTATTCAGCAAGAAAGCGTTCAATCTGGTAAGAAACTTTTACTTGCAAATGACTTGAATGAGTGATGTCCTTCTACTGACTGCGTGCATATTGAAAGATGCCGCCTGGCCCCGCTGCTTCACTAAAAAATTTATCCTTAAAAAAACTAGTCTCTAGGATGGAAAAATCTCCACAATAATCACTAACTGTGGGGCAAAAAATGGGTGTACTCCCTTAGCGTGGCCATCAATGTTTCCTGAACCTTTCTCGGGGGGATATTTTTTTTTACGCAAAGATGAGAATGATTTCTTTCTTCAGTCTTTAATTTCTTTGAACTTCCTAAAATTAATTCACATCCAAACCACTGATAAGACACTAGAACTGCACAGGTAAAGCAAATGTCTGGTTAAACCTTATGAAGGCTTGTGAATACTTACTAGACACATACTTCACATCTTCTGAGGTTATTAGTCTTGACCAAATCTAACTAACAAAAGGTTCTAGGGATCAGACTGAGGATTTGCAAACGCTACCAGTAAACCACATGCTGAGCTAATACAGCCATTTCGCAAACATTGAAACTTTTGAGTGTCTCAGCTCTTAAAACTCTCTAGTCTGAATTCATATTCATAGAAGTTCCCCCAGCTCCTTTGTTAAACTTGCAATTAGAGCTGACCTAATTAAGAAGACCTGCTTTCTCCATCTCATTGGTAGGACACATTGATTGGGAAGCCTGGGAATCCTCATTCCTACCCAGGCAGTGCTCTCTCCCCTGGAGTCCCCTGATTAACGAATGAGTGTGTTTACCTGTGCGCGCCCGCATTCGGGCAGATCGGCCTTCGCACACGGCGTGGCTGCAGGGACAACCGCAGCGACAGGAATGCTGCATCCCTGAACTTTAACGCAGCATAACCTTCACGCAAACGTCCTACCCAGCCACCTCTGTGCCTTTCCAAGGCGTCACCTTTGCTCATGTTTTCCTTAAATCATCACCTGTTCTTAAGCAGGAAAACTTCAGCTTTTCACCTTGGTTTTTTGAATGAATAACATTGAAAGATGAAAAAAAAGATGTTTGGATGGATCATGCGAAGAGTCAATAAATGCGCAGAATATTTGTAGATGTGTATTTACTATACATATTTAGTTAATAAACTTCACAGGCTTCCTCAAAGAGACCTATTTTAAATCAATGACTATCTTTAAAGAAGCTGAATTATGAAATGACCTAATATAGGTATCTGGTGCCTCATAAAAGTAAAGTATTTTCTCTTTTAAATATTGTCTCATGACAGCGTTATGGCTAAGATATTTAATGGGGAAATCGATGCTTGTGAATTTGGGGATTTAAAGAACTTTGCATAGGGAGACTGCGTTGTCACTCATTTGCAATTTGGGATGAGTATGTAAGATTCAGTCAAGCTGATAAAATAACCTCGAGTCCCCTTAAAATGAACAGCAAACACTCACTGAGGTCAATATTTCATTCTAAGAGATGCTTTCCAAGTCTGTGAGGTCCAACAAGGTGATGACGTTTTTAGGAGATGGACTGATAGCTGCTGAGATGACAAACCAACCGTAACTTATTTGAAGGAATGAGGACTAAAAGTATGTTTTACTAGTAAATGAAATGTACCTGGCCAAGGAGGACTTTGGTAATGCTCACAATACGTGTGCTCCAGCTTACGGAGATAGTGAGAGCTCTCTTCTACCTCAGAACCGGGTAGCAAAGGAAAAAAAAGCCTTGGTGGACTTAGTTGGGGTGAGAGATTTAGACCTGTACAGAGTCGGAGTCAGTCAGTCCCGTTATTTCATAGGGTCACCTTTGTTTGTAAGGTAAATTTTGTTTCCTGCGCTCCCTGTGGATCTCCTCGCATGAAGCATGTGTGTTTGCAGTTTGCACTGGGAGGATCCAAATTCCCCCCACACTAAATGCTTATCAACACTTCCTGTCTTCAGAGGCTTTGTGCTTTGCCCTCCTCTTGTCCCTTTTACCTTCTCCCTGCCAAAAGAAAATCGCTAAATGTGTATACGTAATGGTTTCAACCTTAAAAAAGTCATTGGATTCTCACGGAACTTCTCTCCCTGGCTTCCCCATTTCCAGGAGACGTGATGTGCGACCATCTCTTGCCTGTTTCTCATATCCCTTTCTGAGATCCTAACCCTGCTCTGCATCACCTTTATAGACCCAAAACCACATGGTTTACATTTGGCAGAGAATGGCAGATTGCTCCATAGTAGAAAGGATGTGGATGCTTGGTTTTGGATTTTGTTTGGCGTTTTTCAACTCCATCTCCTGTTGTTTCCATATTGAATTTGGTTGTAAACTAAGAAGTGTGAGACGCGTTACGTTGATCCTTGAGATGGAGCTGCTCTGGGAGAAAATCGAGACTTGTAGGTCGAATCAAATTTACATTGAGACCTCTTTTGCTGACAGCACACAAGAGCTGAATAGTGTCTGTAAATATCTATATCAGTTTTAAGGCTCCTTGATATTATTAGAGTGCTACAAAGATGACTAATGAGTATTCGCAGTTGGCAAACTATAATTAAGATCGAGTAGGAATCTTCGTTTATAAATTACCTGTTTTTCAGTTGCTCATATCTATGAAATAAAGTCTCCCCCACCTCCTGCAAATCCTTTCCTGTCAGTTCCTATGCTAACCTTTTAGAGAGAATTTAGGCAGTGTTCTTTATGCAAAAGCATAAAGAAAAAGGCTTTGTGTCTTCTGGATTACCTGGTAGAACAGTTGACTCTGGAAAGCCCAAACATCCTTTGCCTCACGGTTCTAATTTGGAAAGGAAAAACAAAGAGCAAAGGAAAGCAAACCAGACTTCCTGGCTTCAGAATATACAAAAGTAATCCATTATCTGCAGATCTATTAAGTTTTTCTTTCAGTTTCTCCTTCTGCCTCAACCCTTTCCCAGGGAAGAGCTGAAAACAAGGCGGCAGCAAGAGGTGGCTCTGAACACCAGCCTCTTTCCTAAACCACCATCTCCCGTTAACAGCTGCTGTGGTTGCAAGCCAGTCTTGAAAACATGAACTAAGCGTAACCTGGGCAGAGATGTCCGCTCACATTTTCACAGTCTGAAGTAACAGATAATAGTTCTGGGAGGTGTGAGCCCCATCTCAACAGGGTTTGCCCTCCTACACCTTCTATTCTCATTGTGAACTTTCTTCCCTTTTCCTGCTCTTCCAGGCAGGCAAGGTTTAGTCCCTGTATCCAGCCAATTTACTCTAGTGACAAGGCATGTATTTACTTCGGGAAAGAAACCCTACCTATTTTTTCTCCAATTACGATAAAATAAATTCCGAGGGACCTCCTTGTTGTATCTGCCCAGACAGACACCAGTCCAAGAGGCTGCCTGGAATCGCACAGCAGATCAGCCTGACGGGCCGCCAGACTGGTCTTCTGTCTGTGAAAGCGGCAAGCATCAGCAGCTTCACAGACGAGAGAAACAAACTCACAGTAGGCTTATAAAATATTTAGTGTAATCCAACATACGGATTTACTGAATCCTGAAACACAGCTTTTTTTTTTTTTTTTCACTTTCTAGTACACTTCTAATGGATTTTTCCCACAAATATTTGAATAAACATCCAATCCAGATTGAGTCTTGCTGAATTATTGGTCATTTTTTGCAGCAGTGAGTTTCATATCCTGTGGGCTTTACAGTACGTGTGGGGGGAGAGATGGAGGGCAGAAGGGAGGCAGAGAGATTCCCTGCCTAGCTCATCCCGTCGCCGCGGCTGGAGCACGGACAGGCATCGCTCCTGGCCCTTCAGTCCAGACTGATCCGATCAGAGAAGTTAAATTTAACAGCGGGCGATTTAAAGCTGCCTGCTTCAAGGGCCTCTCATGGTATACAAAAATACACATCCGCTGATTTTTTCCTAATAAAACCTCTGAACTATACGAAGTGTGTGGTTACGTGTTAAGGATACAAAGCCCCAAACAATTTCATGTACTTCAGTGGGAACTGCAAATACTGGCTGTTAAAACACAGCCAAGGATTATTGCAAAATGAAAGCTGGCAAAGTACGTACTTGAAAACCAAGAAAATCCCAAAGCTGAACTTTCTGCCGCAACATTCAATGGTTTTCCCTGCACACTTATAAGTTTTATTATTATTTAATCTATATCCTGTGAGGTGTGCAGGATGTGTAATGAAGCCAAGACGATATTGGTTTGGAAAAGTTACTATCTGTAATTTCCTGACTTTTGAATATTTGATTGTTCAGCCTCTGTAATGCCCTAGCGCTGCTTTATGTGTTTAATATATATATATATATATATAAAAAATTGGCTTGCATTTCTTTTTTCTTCTTTTTAGCTGTTGATACGATGAGTAGTTTCTGGAGGAAGAGCGAAAAGAATGACGTTTCTTCTTTGGCCCAGTACCACAGAGCCTATTTTACGTGTTTTCCCATTGCAGCGATACTCCGCCGGTGAAGGAAACTTGCTGTAGGTGGGAGTTTGGCTGCTCAGCGCCTCTCAGATGAAGGAGACCTGGAAGCCGCTCAAGGACGGCGATATTTTTATTTCCTTCCCCACCTCCCTGGGAACACTCGGGGGTATACAGCTCTTTACGCGCGCGTTTACGGGACGGTTGCGTTTGCTCCAGCGCCTTCCCTCGCTCCATCACCCCTTCAACGCTTTGGGTGAGCGCTTGTTTAGCGCGCCGTAGAAATAAAAGCCGAACAGGTTAAATTAACAGTTACGACCTTTGGTAGGAAAAGCTCCCCTTTTCCCGCTGTGCCTAAAGAAGGCAACAGGGATGTCAAGAGCTGCCAGCTGAAGACGCTGACCCGAGGAGCGCGTTGGGGAGCGGGTGAAGGGCTCCCTGCGGTCACGCACACCCGTGGCCCCGTGTCGCTGTGTCCACGCCCGGCCCTACCCCACCTGCGAGGGGCCCGCTCCCCGCCAAGGGGCCGCAGCGGCCCAGCCGGGCCCGGCGCACCTGCGGCGTGGGGCAGGGGCCAGGCCCCCCTCCCTCCCCGCCGGGCTCAGGTGACACCGGGCCGCCGCCGAGCTTCCTGCTTCCCAGAAGGTGCCGGAGCGGCTGTAACAGGAACTGAGAGACGGGGGGGAGGGAGGCGGTGCCGCCGCTCCGCTGCAGTCGCGGCCCAGAGCCGGGGGAGCGGAGCAGCCATGGGCCGCCGCCCGCCGCCGCCGCCGCCGCCGCAGTGCTGAGCCGCCCCCGCCGCCGAAGGGAGAGGGGCCGGCGCTGCCCCCTCGCCCCCGCCGGGCGGGGTGCTTCTCCCCGGGGGCCGCTGGAGCAGCCGCCGGGGGCCCGCGATGTGACCATGGACAGCAGGTTCAAGTGAGTTGAGGGTGAGGGCTGGGGGGGGGGCTGCCAGGAGCGGCGAGTAGGCCTCGCAGCCGCCCCGGCCTTGCCGGGCCCGC
>JAAGAY010135668.1:0-25483 GCA_011801015.1 Ardeotis arabs | reverse complement strand
CCCAGCCTGTATTTGTGCCTGGGATTGCCACGAACCACATGCAGGACCTTGCACTTGGCCTGGTTGAACTTCATGAGGCTGGCACGGGCCCACCTCTCCAGCCTGTCCAGGTCCCTCTGGATGGCATCCCTCCCTTGCAGTGTGTTGACAGCACCACACAGCTTGGTGTCATTGGCGAACTTGCTGAGGGTGCACTCTATCCCACTGTCCATGTCGCAGACAAAGGTGTTGACCAGGGCCGGGCCCAACACGGACCCCTGAGGGATGCCACTCGTGACTGGTCTCCACTTGGACATCGAGCCGTTATGTTCTGAGTTGTTGAGAAAGGATTGTTTTCAGGTTGCAGAAGTGGACAGGAGAAACACTGCAGAAGCAGACCTTAGTTCCGGTAATTTCCAGCTCCTCAGATCTTGAATATTGTGAAAATGAGCATTATTTCTTTGCCTCAGAGACAGGCTTATACTACTGAAGTGGCAAAGGGCTTTTGGACTTGCTGCATCAACCGGTACCAATTAATTTTACCATTATTTTGAATTCTGCATTGTTTTGGCTTGAAACATCAAACTGCTTCCTGTAAAAAAGAAAAGAAAAAAAAGCCACAAAAAAAACCCCAACCCACATTGCTTTTTTCCTCCTCAAAGAAATAAGCACTTAATATTGATACTAGTGCAACGTGAGCTGGCATGTGGTGAACTACAAATGCTGAGTGTGAGCTGGGGGAAAGGCTCCACTTTAATTTGATGTATTGCTTTGCCACTATGTTAGAACATTTAAAACATTTTGTTTAAATCTGGCATAATTTCTATTTTATAGTGATAGGATGTCTATGTTAAATAGCCAATTTTCCCAGTTTTGACTGGGATAATTTTCTTCCTAGTAGCTGGTATAGTGCTGTGTTTTCAATTTAGTACGAGAGCAATGTTGATAACGCACTCATGTTTTAGTTGTTACTAAGTAGTGCATATTCTAAGTCAAGGACTTTTCAGCTTCTCATGCCCTGCCAGCAAGAAGCCTGGAGGTGCATAAGAAGCTGGGAGGGGGCACAGCCAAGACTGCTGCCCCAAACTGGCTGAACAGATGTTCCATACCATATGACATCATGCTCGGTATATAAACTGGGGAGAGCTGGCCAGGGAGCAACCACTGCTCGATGACTGGCTGCGCATTGGTCAGTGGGTAATGTATTGTGCATTGCTTGTTTTGTATATTGTTTTATCATCATCATTATTATTATTCCGGTTTTTTTCTGTTCTGTTAAACTGTCTTTGTCTAAACCCATGAGTTTTACTTTATTTTCTTTTTCTGATTCTCTCCCCCATCTCACTTGGGGGCAGTTGAGCCAACTGCTGTGTGGTGTTTAGCAGCCTGCCAGATTAAACCACAACACTGATAAAATTAAACCTGTATGTTTAACAAACTGTACCGTTTTGTGCATACCTTCTTGTCTGCAGTTCAGTTATGCTAACAGTTCTCAGGTCTAGTGTTACACACATGCTTTCTTTGCACTCTATTAAAATATTTCACTGGTTTTATGAACGCCGTCTTATGGCTCTTATGGATCTGATATATCTGTGATGACAGATTTGATGTAAATTATGTATTTAAAATAGCTGATGGTGAGGGAGGATAATTACAGAGAATTCATAAGTTCACTACTTGCTTTTTGTAATCAGTCATGGTCTTGTTTAGTCTGATCAAGGAGTAAGTAGTTATTACAAACTAGGTAGCAGTCATAATGAAGATGAGATCCTGGAAAGGCTGTTCCAGTTTCCCAGGCATCACTAACCAAATAGATTTATTTAACAATAAATTCAGTACAAATAACCAGTGGGATCATAGAGTAAAATGCAGGCTAATTTAGTGAGTCCTTTGCATAATTACTGACCATCACAAGGCTGTATACTGAGGTTTTGGAACATGGGAACATGTCATCTTGTTACATGGATTTGTGAAGCCATTCCTTTTTAAATCTAGAGGTGTTGTGTATTTCTGCAACTCCATGAAAGCAACTATCATATTTTAAATAGTATCTCTGTAGAGTGCTGTCAAAGGAATGTTCATGTTACTCTTCTTTCTCCCTGTGGGATGGAGTTTAGTTTTCCTGTATTTGTTTTTGTTGTAAAGGATTCGAAACGAGGATTTGGGATTGCAGTTTCTGGTGGCAGAGACAACCCTCATTTTGAAAATGGTGAAACATCGATAGTTATTTCGGATGTTCTCCCAGGCGGTCCAGCAGATGGATTACTTCAGTAAGCAGTTTCTTATTTCTCTGTCTGGCGTATTTTGAGGGGCATGGCTGTAAACTATGTAGACTTCAGACAGGCTTTGGTAATTTAATCCACTCAAGATTTGGTGCCCTCTTGAAAACGTAGATGTCTGGTTTAAATTAAAAACAAAAACAAAACAAAAAACTAAGCCCAACCAAAAAAAAAAACAAACAAACTCCACCTGGAGGTGTTTTTATTTGCTATTTTGTGAGAAATGAAGTTTCAGTGGTGTTTGAAAGTTTTTATAGTTAAGTATGTCCCTCCTCCTTGCAGAGGGGTGGGACTAGATGACCTTTAAAGGTCCCTTCCAACCCTAATGATTCTATGTTTAAAGATTGCATTTCTTTTAAAGAAACAGTAGAAATACTTAGTGTCTTAAACATTCTTCCTGTTCTTCTGCCAGGAAACACATTTAGTGATCAATCATTAGTTTTTGAGATAATTACTTTAATTGAGCCCAACCTCCTAAGGTGTCAGGAGCAGTAATGAAGGAAGGAAGAGAAACAAAAAGAAGCAACAAAAGTATTTGGCTAATATTTATTTTATATTTGAAAGAAAAAATATGTAAATAAAATGTTTCTGTAGTTCTCCTGGTAATACCATCCTTGGTGAGGCAATATCTGTCATGGACAAGTAATTTTAAATCTGTAGGCTGAGATAAACAGTTTCTAGCCCACTGCTGATAAATTTTTCATCCTTTAACCTGGAATACCTGATGAGGACTAGACAATGTGGAAGAATGCCAAAGTTGTGCACTAGTAGTAATTCAAAATGGTAGATTCTGGCCATTTTGCCAAACATTACTTTTTGGTGAGGTAATGAAAAGTTTGACATGGGAGTAGTTATTGAAGGACCGGAGAAAATAATTATCATGAATCAGGTAACAAATCATTCTCAACATCAACATACAAAAGCTTCATTTTATAGCAGTGATGCCTGCACAACAGCACTATCATCCATTGTGTTCCATAATTGCCTGTGATTTGGGAATAAAATCATGTCCACAAATTCTGTAAGATCCTAGGGAAATTGATGATGACAAGACAATGCCAAGCAACTTGGGCACATTCAGACAAAACATGTTCTGAAGAAAACTGAATGCAAAGCTGTTCTTCCAACAAACCAAGGAATGTAGAGCTAACCTTCAGAGTGTGTGAGAATTACAATCCTGCAATCCTTTTTAGGGTAGAGTGAGCATAAACAAACGGCAGGTCTTGATGTAGTGTTAAAACATTTAGTTTGATGCTATCTTTGGATGTATGGGCTTTGAAGAGAGCTATTTTAACTCTCACATAAAGCCCAGAGGAAACTGATACTGGAATATATAATGTGCTGTTCTGGCATACTCATTCAGTAAAAGATATTGGAAGGGAATTTTAAAAGGCACACAAATCATTCAGGAGATGGAGAAAGTGGCTTACAAAGAGAAGCTTAAAATATGTAATCTTCTTATTTAAAAAGAAGATTGTGATGTGACTTGATTTCAATAAAGATAAAATAATGGGTGCTAAAGATTTTTTTTTTTTTAATCTAGCAGAAAATGGCACAGTAACCAGTAATTGGTTGAGCTAATGCTGTGACTGTAGTAGTAACTACACGGTTAGTAACTGAGTAGTCATCAGAATAAACTAATACCAGGAGTGGTAGATTTTATTTCTTCCTTAATGTTCTGCACTTTTTGCGCTGAAATGCCTTTCTGTAAGATATGTTTTTTAATTAATCATGTGTTACAGACCTGTTTCCTGAGGGTGACTGAGTTAAGTCTTAATGGTCTATTTGATATGCAGGAGGTCTGAATAGATGAGTTGGTAATCTCTTTTGGCCTGTGTCTTAGGGCAAGGAGGACTTTTTTTGTGTATTATAGTTTGGTTGGGTTCCTCCCCCCAAGTCCTTTTTCATCCCAGTAGATGGGACCTAAATACCAGTATTTCAGAAAAGTGTGCTAGAGTGGTACTTGTCAAGATTTGTCTGAATACTGCTATGGCTGCAGCAGTCTGAAGCTCTCTTGAAATTCTTATGTTGGTGTGAATAAAATCTAGCACTAGATGTGGAAGACTAGGAGTTCTGAAAGAGGGAAAAAAGAAAGAATAAAAGTTTTAATGGTAATAATGAATATCTTTAAAAACCAAAATATTCTTTGACATTATGGCAAGGTACTTAAGCTGGAGATAGTACATGTACAAAGATACCACTACCCAAAGTCTAATTTTTAAACATACTGAAAGCTTCTTCCAGTATTCTGATATTGTAGTGTTTGTATAATAAACACAGCTTTTAAGCAAAACTCTCTGTTAAATGAATGAAATCCTAGGTTCCCCCTGGAAAAAAAAAGAAGAAACTTCATCCTGGTGTTTTTATGAAGATTTCTCTTAATCCTTTTTTCTCTTTTTTTTCTCTTTTTTTTTTTTTTTTTTTTTTTCCCCCTCCGCGCTCTCACAGAGAAAATGACCGCGTGGTCATAGTTAATGGAACCCCAATGGAAAATGTTCCACATTCTTTTGCAGTCCAACAGCTTAGGAAAAGTGGAAAAGTGGCCACCATTGTAAGTAGATTTTGAATGTATTCTCTCTATAGTGGTATATACCTGTGTAACCTGTCAAGATTTTTGTTTTCTTCTATGAAATGTACTACAATTGCATAAAGCAAAGCAAACCTTTGCCCAATAGAATGTACAAAGTAGATAAAGCAAAGACATGGTTTCTACAGGTGAAACAAATGGAAATTAAACAACAGTGTCACAAAGTTATCCTGTTGAAAAACTGTAAATAAAATGTATGTCCTCGATTTTTAATTTTACTGAATAATGAGTGGTAGTTCAAAAACATGAAAGTTACGTGAGGCAAATGTGTCCTGCATACACAGACCATGTGTCCAAGAATTTGCTGTCTAGATTTGATTTCATTAATTGAGAGGGGCATATACAACTCTCTCTTCTGGGGGCTTGTTACATTTTTTAGAAGTCATATAGAAAAAGAAAATAAGTATTCATTACTCAGTCTTGCAGAAGTAAAGAGTGTGGTTGTTGATCTGACTTTAATTTTTTTTTTTTTACATTCTCCTACTGTTCTTTATACTCTGAATCAGCAAATATTTCCTCTGCACATCTAAAGAAGCTAATTTACTAGTTGTGTGTTACACTGATTTGTTCACTGCCCCCCGCCTCACCCTCTATTTGAAGTGTGAAGAATATTCATTTGTTGAGTTTCACATTCTGACCACTGGAGGGTTTTTTTGTTTGTTTTTTTTTTTTTATTGCACTGAACAGGTAGTGAAAAGACCAAGGAAAGTACAGGCTGCTGCATTGAGGAGAAGCCCCTCCATTGACTATGAGGAGAGAGCTTTAGATGTAATGGATGACCATGCAGAATTTGATGGCAAAAGTGCTCGAAGTGGCTATAGCGAGAGAAGCTGGCATAGCGGTAATGGAGGGCGCAGCCAAAGCTGGGGAAACAGCCTGGATCAGAGCTATAGAGACGAGCAAGACAGAGGGCGTAACCGAAGCAGAGACCGTGATAAAGAATGCAGCTACAGCCGTGATCGAAGTCGTGGTAGGAGTGTTGACAGGAGCTTGGATCGAGACTATAGAAGGGATCGGAGCAGGGGAAGGAGCATCGACAGGGATGGTGGCTATGAACGGGACTACAGAGGAGACTACAGCCCACCCAATTATAGCCATGGATCTCAACCTGATCCCAGATACAGGAGGGAAGTGAGGAGTCGAAGTCGGGACAGGCTTTGTTCCCGAAGCCCTTCGCCAGAAATACACCATCAACATGAGTACCTAGGACCACAGGATCAGAATGGACCAATCAGTGTTCTCTTAACAAAAGGCAGACATAATGAAGGTAGGTATTGTAGGGGAGGAGAGGGATTGACTTTTAATACAGCACCTTGCACTTCACCTTTGAACAAAGAACTGTTCACCCCCATCGTTGCAAGCCACTGCGTCGTTTTCCATTTTCTCTGCCCTGTTCTTCTGGTTCTGGTGGGAAAAATGGATCTGATCATGATTCAGATTACACTTGGCGCATCTACAAAAGGGTCAGCTACAAAGCTTGAAGAGTAGACTCTGCCTTTAATAGTGCACTTCTTCCCTTCAGTATAATTAAATTAGTTCCAAGGATTGTTTGGTTTGGAATACTTCAGAATGTAGTTAAAGAATACTGAAATAGCAACAGCTGAAACAAGCTTTCCTTGCTGAGTGTTGGAGTGTGTAAATGAAAGCCAAAAGCCTGATCTTTCTTGTACTGTGAAGTAAAGACTCTTGTGCTGTAAAGCACATGTGAGATTAGGTTGTGCATTCTTTTCTGTTCAGAGGTTTTTCTGGGGAGTGTGGTGGTTTGTTTGCGGGAGTTTTATGGGTTGTTTTTTTTCTGATCTGCCTTGTGATTTGTAAGAATTTTCTGTTCATGTAAGCTTTGTATGCAGGAGGTAACCTCTCTCTTCATTGACTCTGGCAATGACTCCTTTCACTCCTTCCTCTTCCCCTCCCTGTAATGTTTCCACTTGTAAAGATAATGCAGATAAGTATACAAATAAGTAGAAATTTAAGGTGTCTTTCTTAAGTTTTATATGTAGCTAGTAATTCCATAATAATTTCTGCCATTCATATGGATACTTTGCAGACTCGCTTGAGTGTGGTGATTTTTTTTAAAAGCAGATAACTGTTTCTTTCCTTTTCTGTTATTCTGGCATGTGTGTGTTTTAAGAGTCTGCCTTTCTTTTTAAGTAGCAAATATACTCATCCAAGTAACTTGGATCAAAGGGGAAAAAAGGCAGGGTGGAAAAAGAAAAAAAAATCCTTTGCCTGAAACAACTGAGACATTGGGGTACACATAGGACAGGGTCACCATACAGCAACTGGTAAAAAACCCCAGCTCTTCTGTTAGCGCTTTTTTACCCTTTTCTATGCCATACAAAAAATGATACAGAGAGAGAATCTAGTCCAGCATGTTAATAAGCACCTCCAGAACGAAGGCATTGTTTTACTGTTGAAAGTGCAGGCTAATCATGCATCTGCTGTTTGTTCTTAGAGTGGTAACTGCACAGAAGTGGGAGAGTAAGCCTAAGGTTAAGTGGGTTTACTAGGTCTGGATTTTTTTTTTCTTTTTCTTTTCTTATGGTGTAATGGGATGTGCTGCATGTACACTGTGTAGTTTTTTTTTAAATGTATCCTCACTCATCTTCTAAGATGCAGTGGATTATTTTCCTGCTTCCAGAATATGGTCTCCGTCTTGGAAGTCAGATCTTCATAAAAGAGATGACCCGTACTGGCCTAGCAACCAAAGATGGCAACCTTCACGAAGGGGATATCATTCTCAAGGTCTGTTCTGGTTATACTGCTAGCAGTTTAGCAGACATTTGTTACAATGGTTATTCTGGAGTACGTCATGTTATAGTCAAGTTCAGTGTTAAACTTGAGCACAATATGAACTTATTTGTTTACTTGTAGTGTTGTTGTTGCCTCTTTCTGTCCAGATCAATGGTACAGTGACAGAGAACATGTCTTTAGCTGATGCCCGAAAATTGATTGAGAAGTCACGGGGGAAGCTCCAGCTGGTTGTCCTCAGGGACAGAAAGCAGACACTGCTCAACATTCCTTCACTGAACGACAGTGACTCAGAAATGGACGGTGAGGTTTAATGTGGATAAAAAGTTCTGGACTCTGTGCAGGGACAGAATGGAGCTTAGACTGTTTTTCCATGGTAGAGTGGTACTAGGTTCTTTTAAAAAAGACAAAAGTAACCAAATGCAGACAAGCCTAAGTAATAGCCAATTAAACATCAAGCCCACTTCCTTTAGGTGAAAGAAGAATTTTATAGTAGTCATATAATTACATTTTCGGCCAGGGCAGAGATAGAAGAAACAATGTTGGTCTGTTAAAATCAATCTTACTTCTCAGAATAAGCAAGTCACTTGCTTTAATAAAATACTTCACTTTTAAAAACAAGTGGATTGGACTGATCTCTCCTGATGGCATTAGCACTCATTACAGCATTCAACAGGAGGGAAAAAATGTCAGGATAAGAGGAAATTAAGTTGCCTTGGACAACTGGTTTCTATTTCCAGTATCTATTCTGTACAAATGATCTCTCCTAGTGTATGAGCTGTATCTCTCAACATATTCTTGCTTTGGGAAGAACTCAGGATGTTGAGGGGAGCAGGATGTTACATTATTTAGTGCAAGATATTTGGTTCTCTGATGTCAGAATACTAGGTGCAACTTTTTGTAGGTTTTACTGTGAAGACTGAGATATGGTTCAAGTCTGAGGACTACTCTGTTTCTTTTGACACTGAAAAGCAGTGATGTGAGTGAGGGCTGTTAATGTGAAGGTGGTCTTCTGTTTGGGAACCTTGATGAGACCTCAAATAAAAGATTTCTAACACTAGTTAATGAGTCTATGGTATGCTTAAAGTAGTTGTGTGATGTGAGTGTATTTTCTGAAGATTGTGTGAAAGATTTCTGAAATGTTTTCAGAGGGATATGGGGGTGGAAGCACAAAAAAGCATCCAGTGCTTTTTGAACACTGGCCCAATCCAAGTTAGAACAAGCGTAGACTTAAAGGTTCAGCATATCTTATGTGTGAAAGCTTTGTAAATAAATGTAGTAATCAGATGTGCAGATAATTTAAAGAAATCCTGCATTTCTTGATTTGCTGCTCTCTTTACAGACATTTCTGAAATAGAGTCAAACAGATCATTCTCCCCTCAAGATGACAGGTT
The DNA here is from genome assembly GCA_011801015.1 of Ardeotis arabs. Classification (NCBI taxonomy): domain Eukaryota; kingdom Metazoa; phylum Chordata; class Aves; order Otidiformes; family Otididae; genus Ardeotis; species Ardeotis arabs. The sequence goes on along the minus strand of JAAGAY010135668.1, from coordinate 16,493 downwards.
ACATCATTCTGATCCAGAGTCACATTCATCCAATGAAAAGCTGAAAGAGAAACCAAAGTAAGAAATGGTATTTTCTAGTCTATTTTTCTAATGCTTGTCAAAGACTTTCTTATCTCATTTCACTACACGTTTTTTTTTTTTCTTTTTCTTTCTTTTAGTGCAAAAGATGATGCATCCAGTAGGATGTCCAGGATGGGAGCAATGCCAACACCATTCAAATCGACTGGTGACATTGCTACTCCTGCTGTTGCAGTTGTAGATACAAACAAAGAACTGAAATACCAAGATGACCCAGCAGGTCAGAGTTTGAAGTTTTTGGTTTCTTTTTTTTTTTTTTTTTTTGTCCCTGGCCACAGAATATCAACTCTCCCAATATTGTGGACATACCTAGTATATTGTTCATGTCAGCCCCATCCTGACAAATGTAGAAGAGGTCTGTCTTTGCTTTGTGGTACAGAGACAGAAGAAACATCTGAGATTATTTGAAGGCAATTGCATATTAGAATTACCAGCTCAAAAAGCTAGTACTCTCCTAGTAGCCCGTTGCCCTAAGCAGCCAAATGAAGCTATTCCTGAAACCTCGTCTGGCTTGCCTCAGAGAGTTGTGTATCCTCCCTTGACCTTTTGGTTCTTTTTCAAGAATTAAAGAAAAAATATGCAGTCAAAGAGATATTTGACATTTAAATATGTATTAATCCTTGACATGGAGGAGTTTGCTATCTGATAGTTAAAAATTGCTGCTGTTTATAACTTTTTAAATAGTTCAGTAACTTCTATGGCTTTTTTGCATATAGTCTCTCAACCAAAACCAGTTACAAGAACGATTCTTAAACCGAGCCCTGAAGACGAAGCAATATATGGGTAAGGCGGCACTTGCCATGTTCTTTTGCAGTCAGTGTTCTTCCAGTGACCTGTACCCAGTTCTTGGTTGCATGAGTTTTGGGCTTTTTGCCCTTTTGGAGTGATACTCCCTTTATAGCCTATTTTAGAAGTATTTGCCTGGAAGGTGTGGACTTGCTTTCTACTTGGAAGGTATAAAACACCCTGTACTTCTGGGCTTGCATGGGAGAATACACAATGGTAATTTTTTGTATTTTTGTTCTGCTGTATTTGGCACTTTTGAGGTAATATTTGGAGTGTTATATCCATTTTGGGGTTTCCCAGGACAAGAAAGACATTGACACACTGGAGCGGATCTAAGGGGTCAGTGGCTGACCGAGAAAACTGAGTTTGTTAAGCCTTGAGAAGAGAGGACTGAAGGGACATCTTCTTGCTATCTACAACGACCTAGTGGGTAGTGCGTGTAAAGAAAACAAAGCTGTATTCTTTTCAGAGGTGTATAGTAGTAGGACAAAGACCAAGGGACACAACCTGGAACACAGGAAATTCTGACTTGATATAAAGAAGACGACTTTTTATTATGAGGATGGTTGACCACTGAAGCATCTTTCCCTTGTAGACTGTGGTATTTCCACCACTAGAGATACTCAAAACGTAACAGGTCAAGGCGCTGAACAGCCTGCTTTGAGCAGAGGGCCATTCTAACCAGTGCAATTCTATGGAAATATATTTTACACCTCTTCTGTTATTTTGTATGTACACAAAAGACAACTCTCCCCTTCCCCACAATATTAAGATACAAAGAGAATGTCCTCTATTTAATTTGTAAACAAGCTTCTTGCAAGACAAGGCCAAACATATGCGTGTTTCTATACAAGCTGGAAACTTCTGTACAGAAAGGTGTGTCTTTTCTTCAAATCCAAGCCTGTGTAGTCTATATTGCTGTTCTAGTCTCTGCTTAGAAATGAAAAAATATTGCTTCGTAATTGCTTCAATGAAGTTTATTTTTGTGGAATTTTTTTGATAATGTTTATGAGTGGTCAAATGGAACCTGGTACTGTTGATTCTTTAACAATTAAGATACTAAAAGTTGCAAACTGTGTTAACAGGAAATCAACTTAATTTTTTTTTTTGAGAGTTTCCAAGTACGGAAATTGAAGGGAGAGGAACACTGAGATTGTAAGGAGAAGCCTAAAGATAAGATTTTGAAGATATTCTGTAGCTTGGAGTATTTTCTCAAATGGATTCTATTCTCAAATCTTTTCTGGGCTGAATCCTGCATATGTTGTCATTGATGTGCAAATTAATCAAGTGGTTATTTTGGTGAAGGGGAATTTATAATACAGGCTTAAGGTATTACCGAGAAAGGCTGACAGATAAGTACTGTCCTCTGTGTTGGAAGGTCACTCGGGCATACAGCTTTTCTGACAGCAAAAAAGCTGAACCTAGTCCAGTAGCCTCTCCTACTGCGACTTGGAAGGACTGATTGTTAACATACCAGTAGAGTATACTTGGAAATGTTTCTCATTACAAGAAAATTTGAAGACTTCTGCTTAACAAACATGTTGAACTGCTAAGAAAACAGGTATACATTTAATTAATATGACAGTTCTCAAACATATAGAGGGGAAAAAAAAAAAGAGTATGATTACTGATAACTCAGGCTGTTTTCACAAAAAAAAAAAAACAAACAGCTGCTCATCTGAGAGAGGATCCAGTAGATAGGGGACTATTTTGGGAGTTCAGGAACAAGGAATTGTTTTCCTGCTCTGTCAAGTCTGTATATACTACTTAGTCACTCTTTGTAGTTCAGTTCACACTCTGAAAAATGAAAATTCTTTGCTTCCTTCCCTCAGTGAAGACTTACCTGGGTATATAGTAAAAGAAAGGGGCTAAGAATATTATTAATATGATTTTGTTGAAAAGGTTACAGATTTTTTCTCTTGACAACCCGTTATCATCATATGCCTAACAGAACCATAGAATAGTTTGGGTTGGAAGGGACCTTTAAAGGTCATCTAGTCCAACCCCCCTGCAATCTGACCTTAATTCCTATTTCTGCCCATAAATCTTGTAGTCCCAATACGAAAATGGTGAGATTCAAGAAAGGGGACAGCGTGGGTCTACGACTGGCTGGTGGAAATGATGTAGGGATATTTATTGCTGGAATTCAAGAAGGCACCTCAGCTGATGAGGAGGGGCTGCAGGAAGGAGATCAGATTCTTAAGGTATGATTATCATGATGCAAATCATTTTTGTATTTTTTTTGTTTGCTTCTTAGTGGAAATATGGAAGAAATTGTGATCGTAGGACATCAAATCATTGCTTTGGAAGTGTGTATGTGTTGTGGGGGGATCTTAATGAAATTAATTTTTGAAGGACAATTGTGTATCGAGCTTTAGTTTGTTTAAGATTCAGTGGAAGGAGTAGGTAGAAGAAATGCTGATCAAGAAAAATGCCCCAAAATGGGAGAATAAATTTTCTGTACAGTGCTTCTTCCTAGTCTTGGAGAGAGGAAAAAATTGAGGCTGGCATATTTTTCTTCTTTCATCTTTCTCCAGTTCCCTTGGGTAACAGTGATTTTATTTTCCAGTTCCTGAGTTATACTATTGATGCCAGTTTCTCTTCTTACATTCTTTTTTTTTTTCTGAAAATTTGAATAGGAGACGAATGTAATTTTCTCTCCTGCCTATTGTCTCTTGTAGTAGCCTTGATTTTCAAGGCCTTTTGGACCATGTTAAAGTAGAAGAAACAATCCAGCAGTACACACCCAGGACCTTGTTATTTCAGAAAGATTACTGTTAATGACTTGACTTTGTAAAAAAAAAAAGTATAATAAGGGAAGAGAATATTTAAGATTTTTTTAGATTAAACAAAAATTTTTGGTTATTCCATTTATTGTTGATTTTGGGTTTTTTTTTCGGTACATAGGTAAACACTCAAGACTTCAGAGGCATTGTTCGGGAAGATGCTGTTTTGTATCTCTTAGAAATTCCCAAAGGTGAAACAGTGACAATTTTGGCTCAAAGCAAGTATGAAGGTAGGTGCTTTGAACAAAACGTGTGTATGTCCGTGAAGCTTTTAAGTTCTCTTTCGCTGGCGAAACCATAAATAATCTCTCTTGTGCTTATTTTTGATCACATTTTAGTTACCCTCCTTTTCAGTAGTTTAGAAGATAGCTGTATACCATACCATGAGGGTCATACAGATGTGCATGTGTGATGTGTTTTTCAGAGCGTTTCTCCATCTCTTTCATTATTAGCAAATAGCGACTTTTCTTAATCTTAGAGTGGCAGTGTACTGCTTGTTCCTTTGCTTTTCTGTCTGTAGCAGCTGGCCCAAGATCTCCTTTTAGCATTCCTTTTTTGCTGTGCCTTGGCAGTCTTAAGGGATTCAGTCAGACAGCAGCAAATGGACAGTTTGTCAATAAAACAGTTAAGGAGAAAGCCTGTTGCTTTCCTGTTGGAGACACAGCCTGCTGTGATGTTGAAGTACTATAACTGGCTTTAGCTTTGGGAAGGTGCAAGTGCCTCCTTCCCTCAGAGCTGTAATGGCTGAACTGTATAAGAATAGAACAGTCCTGATAATGTGTGTATAGAGCAATGGCTGTGAAACCTGGTTTGTTGCATCTTTTTGAGTGGAGGGCAAGAATTTCAAAATTATTCTCTAGAATGTCAGCTTAATCTTTCTTTCAAGTGTGAAAAAGTATAAAGGCGAATTCATGTTTTAGTCTACAGAGACATCATGGCCTGTGGCAGAGGAGATTCATTCTTCATCAGGAGCCACTTTGAGTGTGAAAAAGAGTCACCACAGAGCTTAGCTTTCACCAGAGGAGAGATCTTTAGAGTAGTTGATACACTGTATGATGGCAAACTGGGAAACTGGCTGGCCGTGAGAATTGGAAATGAACTGGAAAAGGGCCTCATTCCAAATAAGAGCAGGTAAGGTGACATCCTGTCTTCCTACCCATTGTTAGAAGTAAGAATTTTTTTTTTTTTCCAAATTACTTTTGCTTCCTGTGTCATGCCTTTCTTCCTTTTTATTTTTTTTCCGTTACAAGAATGAATAAATTGTTTTGTCTTTACTTTCACAATTGTGCCTGTAAAACTGTAGATTTTAGAACTGTAGCATTATGTGATGACAGGATGAGAGAGGATGGTGTTGCCTACATACTAGATCAAGTGTTTGCAATAAACCTAGAGCTCCTGTCTCAGCAATCAGCCAAGCTTTGGCCACTGGCTGCTTCAGTTCCTCTTATAGAAAATGGGTGGAAGGTCCTCTTTTCGTTTTTTTTTCTGCCTTGTTTCCCGCCTTCTTCTTCCACCCCACCCTGTCTCCAACCAAATAAAATCAAACCAACCAAAAAAAAGCCCACAAAAAGCTCCTACACCTTAGGAAGATCGTGACTGTGTATGCAGGAATACTCTGATGATTAATCTTTCAAAACAACTTCAGTGCTTGAATTTCTTTTGTATATGCTTACAGAAAATGTTTCAGTAATTTATTCCAAGGCTAATATTTCTTGGTAGTTGTAGTCCTTATTTTTGTGTGAAATACTGAGTGAACCACAGCAATGGTTTTTGCTTAAATATGCTTTCCTAGCCAAAAATCACGTGAGGTAATAATAAGTGTTCAAATATGCATGATGACTAAAAGTATTAAAATTCATCCAAAAAAGGGTATTTTTAGACTGTAGCTTTTAAGTTGTGATTTTAAGATGGAAGAAAAAAGCTCACAATTGCATTGTACAGCAATTCCTGAAATACACTTCTTCCCCTTTCCTGATTAGTAAATTCTGTCCTCCCTGTTAATGGATCTGACCAAACCAGCCTTTGCTGCTATGCTGTAGTGACTTAACTTATAAGGCCTAATAGAGAATAGTGACTTCAGTTCTGAGCTGCACTCTCTCACCATCTCTTTACAGTTGCCTTCTTTTATTTATGCCGTTTAAGACCTAAGGATTCATTCCCGCCCAGCAATCTTGTAGCTGTGGCGAGTCAGAGCATTTTTCTGACACTGTGTTTGCTCTAAGGCAAAAGAACCTGGACCTCTCTGTTCTTTCCTCCACTCATGGCTGTCTATCTGGCAAATTACCTGTTTTAAAATCAAAATCCATTGTTCTTCAGTTAAAGCATCTTTGCCTTCTTTGACTAGTTCTGTACAAATGAACTCTCTGCTTTCTTTGTCAGAGCTGAGCAGATGGCCAGTGTTCAAAATGCCCAAAAAGATGGTTCAAGTGATAGGGCAGACTTCTGGAGAACACGTGGCCAGCGATCTGGAGTGAAGAAGAATCTGAGGAAGAGTCGTGAAGATCTGACAGCTATTGTATCTGTGAGCACAAAATTCCCAGCCTATGAGCGAGTTCAGTTGCGTGAGGGTAAGTAACACTGCTGCGAGCCAGCTGCCCATTTATTGGTGGCTGGTTTAGCGTCCAAATGTTTAGTCAGCTAAGTGATTTTGAACAATTTGGGTTCAATGTTAAATTTGAACAACAGGAAGGGATGACGCTTTACTCAAGAATGCAAATTTCTGGATGCTATTAACTGCTCTAAGAAAAAAGCTTTTTATTTTTTCAAACTGCTGCCGTTCTGCTTTGCCTCCAGATTACTTGTGCCAGTTTCAAGGTTTCAAATGAAAAAAGGAAGAAACAAGCAGGGTTCTTGTTTCCTCAGCTTCGCCTTGCCTAACTCTGAAAGTACAATCTGTATGCCTCACATCAATCACAATCTGGCTTGCTCATAAGTATCACTTTAACATTACCTTGAGAGCAGATAAAACCCAAGTATTTTCACCAGGTTGTTGGAAGGTAATTGAGGTTGATGTGGTCCATCTCAGTGACTCTGAACTGGTGATATTACTAGTGATGTTGAGCAAGTGAAAATAATTTTCTGAGTATTTACACACGACAGTGTTGTGGAACAAAACAAATAGTAGCAAGTATTTTAAAGGAGCTCCCAGATGTCCAGATGAAGACTGAGCAATGGAATGACGTTCCCCCATTAGCTTACGAAGACAGTGTTGGCACTTGTTTTGACATGAGCATAACAGAATTTTGCATTTCTTTGCTTGTTCAGCTGCCCTGCAGCTGGCTTAACATTTATATTTTTATTCCCACAAAACCCACTGGGTCAAGGTTCATGCTGTTTTGCCGGATGGAAAGATTACTGAAGATTTGGTGTATGTTTTCAGAATGTAAAATCCTCTCAATACATCTTCATTAGAAGAAATAAGCTATTAAATTAAAACAGTTTATTTTGCTTTCTTAGCTGATAAAAATAGCTTTCTATATGAGTTATGCTGTTGCACAGACTTCTGAAAAATAAAATTTTTAAAATGCATTTTTTTATATATTAAACATATTCATAACCTTGCATAGTGATTGAGAATCCTGGCTGTGCCACTTCACTTACATATTAAACCAGTCTTATCAGACTTATCTTTTCTCCAAATATTTTTCTTTCAGCTGGTTTTAAGAGACCTGTGGTGATATTTGGCCCTATTGCAGATGTTGCTATGGAGAAGTTGTCAAATGATTTGCCTCACCTGTACCAGACAGCAAGTAAGTTCTCCTCTTGACTTCTTTATCATCCTTAACTGAGAGAATGGATAAATTAATAATCACAGCTGCCCGACCACTCTAGATAAGCTGAAATGTTGTCTTTGCAGAGACAGAACCCAGAGACGCAGGTTCAGAGAAGTCAACTGGGGTAGTGCGCTTGAACACTGTGAGGCAAATCATTGAGCAGGTAGAGTATTTCTCTGTGAAAATTGCTTACACTCAAAGGCATGTCGTTTGATTTCTTTGCGCCTAAAACTTGCAATCTTCAAATCTTCACTGCATCTGTTTCTGCAATAAGCAGACTTGGCTTAATTATACGGCTGTTTTGAAATTGTTCAACAACTATTTTTCTGATTTTTATAGCTGTCCTCCAAGTAGGAAGGTGAGCTTGATATTAGAAGTTAAAATCTCTTCCTTAGTCCATTATAAATTTGAACAGAGGGACATCTTTGTTTTACTCTATGCTTTCTGAATTTGCCGTGGAGGCTTTACTGTCATGCAGTGGTCTGCTTGCTCTTGCTGTCATCAGAAACTTAACATTTAAGATTGCTTTAGAGTTACTGCTATTGAACTTGAATGGGAAGTGACTATGATAGCTAAGTGGCATCTACTGAGACTCCATTGACTCTTTTTATAATACTGTTTAGAGATCAAGTGAATAGGTGGTAATTAAGAAGCCTAAAACACTTAGGCAAAAAGAAAGTGCTCTGCATCTTACAGCCCCGAGCCCAATAAAATCAATGCCAGAGGGGTTAGAGTGTCACACAGAAGTCTATTCAGAGCTCAGGCCCCACTGAAGTGCACGTTTGACAATCCCATGCATCTTTGGACTAGAAGTAGCTAAGAAGGTATATATTAAATGAAAAGTGTGAGATTTGCCTCAGCTAGTAAGTGTAGATAAAAGCTCACAGCACCCAGAATAGTTGTGGTAGTGGAAGCTCTGGTAGGGGCAGGTAGAGAGAAAAGCTACTTAACTTTCACTACTGATTTAAATTTTTTAAAAACTGGACTAAGTGCATTTTACTTAACATGAGAGTTAGTTAACATAAGAATGTGGACAGTTAGGCAGAAGCTATTCAGAAAAATGTAACTGAAAGAAAATGGCTACCTTCTGTGACTTCTGAATGTGGTGTAACTGTGGGAAAAAGTCCAACAAGTTGTAGTCTTATTTGGACAGAAATATCCTGATTTTCCTAGGATACTATGTTCCAGCCATCTCCTTTTGTTCCCCACAAGCAGCACACTGACTGGGCTTTCTTGTTAATAGGATAAACATGCTCTGTTGGATGTGACTCCTAAAGCAGTGGACCTGCTAAATTATACTCAGTGGTTTCCAATTGTGGTCTTCTTTAACCCAGACAGTAAGCAGGGTGTGAAAACCATGAGACAAAGGCTATGTTCCACATCTAACAAGAGCTCAAGAAAACTTTATGAGCAAGCAAACAAACTGAAGAAAACTTGTTCCCACCTCTTTACGGGTAAGGAAGAATGTGAGTCTAACCTGCTTACCAAGAGAGTAGTGGATGTGACTGTGAGTGTTGAGACATCCACTTACTACTCTGTGTATTAACTCATGCAAGCTGGAACTGAAAGGGTACGAAGGTATGGTCCTGAGCAATCCCTTCCTTGACTTTTTTCAGAGTTTCTTGTTCTGTCACATTCTAATACAAAAGAAATTGTGAATCAGCGTACTGTCCTTAGAAGACAAGTGATTTAATAAGCTTGGGGAATGGACAAACAATAAAAGAAAAACTCAGTGCTTCTGTTAGTGATCTATATGAAATAGCTGTTTTAACGTTCTCACATAACTAAACCAAAAAGTGTTAAACAGCAAAATCTGGATAAAGGACCACATTGCATTTGCTGTGTATATGTACTTTTTCCTTCAATTTTTACAGCCACCATCAATTTGAATTCAGCCAACGATAGCTGGTATGGTAGTCTGAAAGATACAATTCAGCAACAGCAAGGAGAAGCAGTGTGGGTATCAGAAGGAAAGGTAAGCAGTCAGTCTGCTGTACTAAGCTATACAGATATCTCGTGATATCTTTTGCCAGTAAAAATTGTTCAACGTTTTGTTTCCCAGTACTGGATAGCTTAGACAAGTAGTCAGTTGATGTCTATCTTGGTAACAAAAAATTACTTATTACTTTTGTTCTGTTATACTTGAAGCATTCATCACTAATGCTGTGACTAGGGGAGAATGGTGAGGAGAGATCAGCTTTTACAGGACTTTCCTTTGTGGTTCTGCGTTAGAGTTTCTTTCAGTTCTGCAAAGTCATTCTGGAGGAGTTGTTTGGCATGATGTTGAGACCTAATTAGACTCTAATTCTTAATATATTTAATATTTGTTCCGTAATTCTTACTGACTTGTCTCTAGATGGACAGCATGGAAGATGATGCAGATGATCGTATGTCTTACCTTACTGCAATGGGTGCTGACTATTTGAGTTGTGACAGTCGGCTGATCAGTGACCTAGAGGATACAGATGGAGAAGGAGGTGCATACACTGACAATGAACTTGATGAGCCCTTGGACGAACCAAAGATTTCATCTGTTAGCCGGTCCTCTGAACCTGTGCGTCATGAGGAGGTGAGATGACTGGATTTTCAACAAGACTACTTTGGACTTTCTGAAAGCCCTGCATGTACGGCTTAAAAATTAGAACTGTTTTTCAAACTGCAGCTTTATCTTTCTACTGGTAGTGTTATAGAGCTACATTATGTAGAGCAAAAATAATAGTAGCTCTGCTTTTCTGCCTAACTTTATAGGTTTCCTGGTCATGCCTCAAAACCTTGAACTTTGCAATTACATCTGCAGTAATTTCGGTCAGGTTGCTGACAGCTGTTTGACGCTTGGTTATTATCCCAAAATAGTAAACTTGAGAGAGAGAAAAAATGATTGAATTACTGGATACTGCAGTGATTTTATCTCTTATTTTCTTTCATAGAGTTTAAAAAAAATTAGTCCAGAACCAAGGGCTCAGTTGAGAAAAGCTGGTAGCAGGGAGATCCTTAGAGAACCAAGTCCACCTCCAGCATTCAAGCCTGAACCACCTAAGGTAAACTTGTAGAAACAAATCTGAATGCAGTGTTCCTCTTTCTGGAGAGCTCTTCAGGGTGGCACATTAACAAGAGCAATAGGAATGCTTAGAGACTAGCAAACATTGTAAGTGTGGAGAGGAGGAATGACTGAAGATATTGCAGGGTCAAGTAAAGGATAACGGTTCTCTTTAAATGTATGTGAACTCTGTATAGAGTAAGAAAGTAGACTCCTTGTTGTGTCTGCCAACAAATCAAAAGGTGGTTTTTCAGCTCAACAAGAACAAATGTAGCCTTATCATCAGGAAGAGCGTATCTGATGGCTGTTACTGTGAAGCACAAAACCAGAATCTACCACCTCTGAAATCAGTCTCCATCATTAGAAATTGATGCTAACAGTCTATTTAAACCTTGTTCAGGAATGATGCAGGGGAAAAAAAAATGATGTTTGGACATCAAATTCTATTTTAGCAATTTGTGATTTCCCCTGTCCCCAAAGTCCTTTCTTTATGAGGATGGGTACTGGATGTATTAAAATACATACTGGATGTATTAAAAATATATTCAAGTATGCCTTGACAATGGAGATTGGTCAGAGTAGGACATGTGTAAGGAAAATAAAGGTGGAACATAAAACAGGCTTGGGTCCCGTGCAGTTCTGAACTCCTGGTAATGATATTCTACATTCGATAGTACTGACAAATAATTTGGGAGGTCCGTTTTCTCTGTGCTGTATACCCTTACAAATGTTGCAGTTCTGGTAATCCTTAACAAATAGGACAAACAAGTCTAAATGTACTGGTCTTCTACAGGTTGATATGTAGTGTATGAATGTATGACCTAAGTGTTGCAGCAGTTCACATACCTTTCAAGTCTTACTTCAGGTGAAGACTGAAACTGTTAAATACATAGGCAAAATGATTAATTCCAGATTAAAGCTTTCATTTGAAATTAAAATTTTGAAGTTGCTGATGTAAACTTTGTTTTACATACTTACAGGGAAAGTTACAAAACAAAGATGATCTATATGACTTTCCCAAGAACTATGACTCCAAGTCAAGTAACATTGCTGTCAGCAGTGAGACTTCAACTCTATCAGCTAAAGCAGCACCACCACCTGTTTCTGTGAAACCTGCCTTTGGACGTCCCATCCTGAGAACCTCTCAGCCAGCAGTCCCACCTACAGAAGAGGAGGAGGAGGCAAAGTTGGAAGAGGAAGGAAGCGAACAAGAAAATACTCCAAAATCTGTATTGAGGAAAGTCAAAATATTTGAGGAGATGGATCATAAGGCGAGGATCCAAAGAATGCAAGAGCTACAAGAGGCCCAGAATGCCAGGGTATGTAGAGATGCTTTCTCCCTCTGCTGTGCTTTCCAGCATATAGAACAGCCTGCAACATGAAAATGAAAATCATGCCCTTGCACTGTGTTGCTTCTGGAGGGAGAACTTTGAGAAACCATACATACAGACATACCATTGTGTGAATTTGAATGCAAAAAGAGGACATATTTTAAGGTTTCCTATTGTAAATATAGAAAGCTGTCTTCTAATAGTCCTGTTGCTTTTGGCAATCCATTATTTTCATGTGCACTATGAATTCCTACTCTAGCAAAAGATTATATAATTGTAGAAATATGAATAAGATCAGTTACCAATTTGTGCTTTAATTGTTTCAGATATAACTGTGACCTGCTAGATCTACAGTCTAGTATCCCTAATGGATAGATGTAAAAAGAACAATTATTTTCTCCTACTTTTCTTTTAAAGCTTGAAATAGCCCAGAAGCACCCGGATATTTATGCTGTCCCTGTCAAAACACAGAAGTCAGAACAGAACTGGCCTCAGCCTATGAGGTAAGGAGTATCCAGTTTGAAGCATTCTGTCTTGGTTGTTTACTTCACCAGCAGGAAGAAAACTGATCTTGCCAGTTTTTGTTCATACAAATAATCCTGCTGTGGTATATCGCTTTGTTGTTGTGCCTCAAAGACTACTGTAAAGGTGGGGCAAAACTTCAGTGAACTCTTCTTGTTTTTAAGGATGTTTTTTTTCTGTTAGTTCATTCATAGTGCTTGAGTAACCTAGGAAGAAACGCTGTATTCTTATGCAGAAATATTTGCACAGCCAGTTTTTTGCCCCAATCAGTATTTCTCAGAAGCTTTTCTGCATTCGTGTCCTTTGATGTCCATTTTTCCTGTGCTAGATACTTGATGACTGTTAGTCTATCCTAACGAATAATTGCTGTTTTAATTACTTAATAACACTTAATTACTTAGATGCTTACTCAGTTACAGATGTATTATGTGGGTAGGGAAACTGAGGATGAAACTTGCCTGAGGTCACCCATCAAGCTCCATGAAAGTAGGAGTCTTTCCTTAAAATTCAGTGAGTTCTGGACTTGGTTGATGATTGTGTCATCTTACCCTACACACTGCACATTTCCATGACTTGAGCAGTCACTTGTGGAAGAGCTAACACACTCTGATGGATTTTATTTTCTGCTTTGTTTTTGCTGCCTCTTAGTAATCGCCAATAGAAAAAGCACTTTTTCTAGTGAATCAAATGCTTTGATATCGTAGTATATAATCTAAAATGCAAAGACTGAAAACATGAAGTGACTATTTTCAGGTTTTCTTGATGGGTTCAGAAAAGCATACTTTTTATGTAGCCTCGGAAGCTTTTTAGAAGTAGTGAAAAGTAATCTACATATGCAGAGTGTTTGCTTACATACAGAAATCAGTGCTGTTGCCTTTTTACAGGAATGTTAATGCTTGGCCTAGAGGGAGTGCTTAAGCACTGGGGCAGTGTGCAAGGAGGATAACATCTTGTTTTTGTACAGTGTGGGATTGCAAAAATCATGGCTTTTCAAACTGAGAAAATGCCCTTTCTTGGCAGATTTTATTTCTATGTATCTGCTTAGTGTCACATTAAATGAGTAGCACTACAGTGTATAAAAAGCAAATGTGTGGGTTATTTCTGTGTCTTTTTAAGGATAAGAGCCCTAGTGAAAGCCTTGAGTGAAGAGGGAAGGTTATCAATTTAAAAAAATGTCACGAAAGAAGTCTTCAGACCTTGAGACAGGAAACTGGGGATGCAAAAGAAGCAGCGGGCATAGAAAGAATCTGGTGCAAAAATATTTGAGGAAAATGTCAGTTAGGGTGGTAGCAATGGCTGAAAACCTCTCTGCTCAGGAAGTAAAGTGCTGTCAAGCACCTGGGGACTGGGGCTGTGTGTGTGCACACAAGGATAATTAATAATTTTAAATTTGGCATTCTTCCAAGTAGGTTGAGTAGATCAAATCTGAACATCAGGCTCCAGCTTGATGGAAATAAGATGCCTCTCCAGACAAGGTTTACCATGGCCATGCAATTGTTTATGGGCTAGAAGGGGTTTCATTTGCTCCATGTGCTTTTCTAGGTTGTACATGGCCATAAAGCTACTACTGAGTGTATTTCTTTTTCAGCTTTTCTGAATGGAAGTAAACATGATCTCTCTCTCTTTCCCTGTCTTGCTGTGTTAGTTCCAGACCTCCAGAACCCCAGAAACCTCCTATTAGACCTTACCTGGAGAACCGCGGCAGTTACGGCAGCGATGCAGAGGAGGAGGAGGAGTACCGTCGTCAGCTATCAGACCACTCTAAGAAGGGGTATTATGGACAGCCATCCAGATACAGAGACACAGAATTGTAGGCTTGCTAGTATGTGCATGTATAATGCTCTTTTGAGATTTCTTCCTTCACAGCCAAAGTGGAGCCAGTAGTTAGTTTTGAAAAGCTGTATTTTTATTGGGGGTGGTGTTAGAGGGTACTCTGCTTAACTTAGACATATCTATACGCTGGAACTGGAAGAGTTCATTTTTGGGGATATTATTTTGTTAGCATCTAAGAAAAGAAATCACTATTGCCTGAATGCTGTTGCCTGTTTTCTAAGGACCAAATCCTGAAAGTTTGTGTTAATTCTTGGTATTTTCTTATTTTAACATAAAACCCCTTTTTTTTTCCCATTTATTAATGCTGCCTTTTTTGACTGTTCTGCTGTGTTATGAAAGTATGATGCCAGAGATACACTTCTTAATGCAATAGAATTAAATTTGAAAGTGTATTTGAAGAACAGTAAGTGCCTTTAACAAGAAGCTTAAACTGTTTGTTTTGACATCTGATACTTGGTGCAAAGCCATAACACGCTAAAAGGGGATTGACTGTTTTACCTATCCTTTTTTTTATCAGTTTCATAGTAACAAGTTCCCTTGCATGTTATTTTTCTAACTTTATAGATGCATATGCAATATTTCATAAATACTGACTGTACATAGTAAAGGTGCAATTGACTGGGTTGTTGGAAAAGACCAGGATGTGCTTAAACAGAGAAAATTATGTAGAAATTCAATCATGAATTAAAATTTACACAGACTGCAAATAATAAAGGATATATTCTAGACAAACCTTGTGTATCTTATTTTTTCTTTGAACAGTATTAGTCTTTTAGAGTCTCTGACTTTCATGAGTATACTTGAAACAGTACACTGTTCAGTTCAGAGTCTCATCTCCTGCTGTTCAAGTAATTGAGAAACATTACTGTTTGGTGTTGCTTTTCAGTGTTCTGAATGTACTTTTAAAATTTGTTGTAATTTAAAAGACCGCTGATGCAGAACTATGGACTTCCTGCAAGAGACTTATCTTTTAGAGTATTAACTTCTGCCTCCTTATTCCTGCTCTTTATCCTTAATTGTGCTATATAGAATAAAAATTCTTGAAAGGATCATAGAGAAATTTATTTTTACTCATGTAACATAAAACATGGTTAGAATCATAGAATGGTTAGGGTTGGAAGGGACTTTTAAAGGTCATCTAGTCCAACCCCCCTGCAAGGAGCAGGGACATCTCCAACTTGATCAGGTTGCTCAGACCCTCCTCCAGTCTGGCCTTCAAAGGGCCAGTCTGGCCTGGTTTTCTAATGCTGTCTTAAAACAAAAAAGGTAGACTTTTCTTGTGGAACCAAAGGAATAGATGCATCTCAGATGGGGAAACTTGTGCTACTCACCATAGATTAGAATCATATAGGTTGGAAAAGACCCTTAAGATCATCAGGTCCAACTGTAAACCTAACACTGCCAAGTCTAGCGCTAAATCATGTCCCTAAGTGCCACATCTACACATCTTTTAAATACCTCCAGGGATGATGACTCTACCATTTCCCTGGGCACCCTGTTCCAATGCTTGGCAACATTTCAGTGAATAAATTTTTCCTAATATCCGATCTAAACCTCCCCTGATGCAACTTGAGGCCACTTCCTGTCATCCTGTCTCTTGCTACCTGGGAAAAGAGACTGACACCCACCTCAGTACAACCTCCTTTCAGGTTGTTTTAGAGAGTGATAACATCTCACTTCCCTCAGCTTCCTTTTCTCCAGGCTGAGCAATCCCACTTCCCTCAGCTGCTCCTCATAAGACTTGAGCCCTTCACCAGCTTGGTTGCTCTTCTTTGGATGCATTCCAGCACTGTCATGGATGGGAGTGATGCACTTCACTTGCAACAGAGAAGCAACAATATATTTTATTGATATAAGACAGATGGAGCAGATTCTCCTGGAAACCATGCTAAGGCACATGGAGAACAAGGAGGTGGTTGGTGACAGCCAACACGGCTTCACAAAGGGCAGATCGTGCCTGACCAACTGGGTGGCCTTCTATGATGGGGTGACACCATCGGTGGACAAGGGACGAGCAACGGATGTCATCTACCTGGACTTGTGCAAAGCTTTTGACACTGTCCGGCACGACATCCTTCTCTCTAAACTGGAGAAGCATGGGTTTGATGGATGGACCACTCGGTGGATAAGGAGCTGGCTGGATGGCCGCACTCAGAGAGTGGTGGTCAGCGGCTCGATGTCCAAGTGGAGACCTGTCACGAGTGGCGTCCCTCAGGGGTCCGTGTTGGGCCCGGCCCTGTTCAACATCTTTGTCGGCGACATGGACAGTGGGATAGAGTGCACCCTCAGCAAGTTCGCCGACGACACCAAGCTGTGTGGTGCCGTCGACACGCTGGAGGGGAGGGAT
>JAAGAY010135667.1:0-36264 GCA_011801015.1 Ardeotis arabs | reverse complement strand
GAGGTCACCTGTCATTGGAAGATGAAGCTCTGAATAAACAGAGAAGACCCTGTGGTGTCTCTTATCTCTCCGTTTTGCCTCAAATCTCCGGGTGGAGTTTTAAATTATTCATCCACTAGTGCTCTCTGTGAGTTACACGTCTCCGTCACCTACCCCCCCTTTGCCTGCCCATTTGTGAGTGAAGGCGGTATCCTTGGGAACCTTATCAGAGATCACAGATTCAGGCTCCAGAAATGAAATAAAAGAGGAAATTGGCTGTATTAGCATAAGAGGAGTCAGCCTGGAGTTGAATACACACATCACCCAGAAGCACCACTGGCTTCTCTTATCAGTAACGTCTGATCACCACTTCTTTATACACACAGGCACACAGGCACACATGCACCACACACATGCACACACACACTCCACTCTTTAATTCCACCCAGCCCATTCCTTTGTTCCAGCTCATATGAGGGAACACATGAAATAAGGTCAGATGGCATGAGTTTCCTGAAGCGGTTTTCAATGGTCCCAAGTTCTCCTAGGTAAAATAGCAGAAAACAGCATAAACAAAAAGTTGTTTTTTGTTTTTTGTTTTTTTTTTTACAGAAATGATGATAATCCTGTAGCCTCCACTGGAGGGAAAAAAAGTCAGGATAAAGATTTCAGATAGGTAGGTTCTGTTATTAGTTCAAGTATGATTCCTAGACCAATCTCTCTTTTTATCTCTCTCTAGTGTCTCAACAATAACATGTAACCATGGATTATGAGGTTTTTTTCAGAATATAAAAATCTGATAGCCATATGATATAATTAGACATATTTTTGAAAATTAATACAATGAATAATTTTGAAATTTAGTAGTGCAGATTTATCTAATTGAAACAAATTATTTTCCCATGCTTCCTTCACATGGAGACATTATCTCTTATACTACAGTTGTGGCAAACACTATGCATTGTTTTTTCCCAATCAGGAAAGCTGCACTGGAAAGGAAAATAAATTTATTGTTATATATTCTTCATGGCATGGTGAACTGGAATTTTTAAATTCTGCCTTCCTTACATTTGTTGGGACATTATTGTATGTAAGGCTCCGTATTTTGCTGTATATAGCTTTAGTGTTGTGCATTATTCTTCTTGGAGCTGCTGTTGACAGGGTGGCATCTGCTGCCCCTGTTCCTATTAAATCTGGTAACTGGAGAAAAAAAAAAGATCAGAGGGAACTGACAATACAGACAATGGAAGACATGCCCTGTGAGATTAACTTTGCTCACGTTAGGATTTTTTTCTCTATCTTGTGAAAAAAAATGGGAATTAATTTCCCTTCTTTTGAGAGGTATGATTTTGTTAATGTCCAAATTTGGTAATTTCCATGTACAATTTTACTCATGTCAATATCACCGCATCTCTACAAAATAAGGCTCCTTTGTTCTTTAATTAATATTACCAATATGCATAACAAACATGCATTGGCTTTACACAGTATAAGTGGTCACCTAAATTCTATGGCCCTTAATTAAGCAGAGCTTTAACTGAAATAATAAACTATTTTCCTTCATTTTTAATGATGGAAGCAAGATTTTGTGTTTTTCGAAGTTTGAGTCAAAAAATGCAAAAGAAAAATAATAGCAGTTGTAATGTCTCCAATTCTCCCCTCAGTTTTTTATACTGGAGTCATTACTTGTGTACATAAAATAAAAAAAAAAAAAAAATTCTATTGGCTTCATTCATGTTGCCATGGGTAAAAGATAAGATGATGGTTTAATAATCCTTTCCTTATACTCAAATAGCGCCATGAATTTCTAGGGGTATCTGCATCATTTCCCCTTAGATCTGTGCAAAGTCCTCCTGATGTCCTTGTCAAGCAGAATCTATGCTTACAGGTCTTTGACAATATACAGTGGAAGGAATTGTAGTTACATAAAGAATTTACCTTAATCGGACTCTGAGTAGGAGGCATGATATATTCATTTGCAACCATGTGCAGGACTGATGCCAAATTATTCCATGAAATGACTCTGTGCGTGTACTGAAGTTGTTGGCAAAACAGCCATTGACCTCAAAAAAGCCGTGCATACACCCTTAATATCTACCTCTCTGCTCTTGCAGTATTCATCAGTGTAGGAGGTCATGGTATCACAAGAGGGTAGCTAGGAGGAAGATGAGGGTGATAAGGATAACAGAGTTCACTTTTAGTTCTAACATGCAAATGTTCTCCAGTTCCTTATTTGAATATGTTGTGCTAATCTGACCAAGAGAAAAGCATCTGCTCACAATATCAACAACAGAATATGAGAAGTGTCATCACAACTTCTTTTTGTGATACATCTAGAGGTTGCAAATGAAAACCTGTATATTAATCAGAAGTCTTTGCAGATGATACATATTTAAAACAGAAGGGAGAGCTGAAGACTTGGTGGCTTTGGTTAAACAAGACCAGACTTGTTTATTTACTAATTCAGCTCATCTAGCTGAATGAAGCTGCTGTAGGCGTCCTGTACAGTCAATGGAGCTAAATCTCAGTTGGGTTAGTCATACCCTGAAGGTACTTTGCTATGCCTATGAATTGAAAAGAGAAATTGGGGAAAAAATGTTCTTTCTTCACTACTATTTCAGTATATTGGAGATAATGCAAATGGACCAGAGATCCTAAACTGTAAAGGTAACACATATATCAGAATGTTATAGTCTGTATCAATTGTATCAATAAAATTCATATTACAAAGGTGAAAACTCAGCACTTAATAATACATAATGAGGTTTTTGTGAATAAAAGATATTTTGTTATATTTTAATTAACTCATTTAACTGTTTTATGTATGTCCTTTCTTTTTTTTTTCCTTTTTCTGTGGGAAAAAATAATCTAAGAAACTACCAAAACTTATGACAGAATCAAGGATATAATGTAGACAATAAAAGCAGTTCTGCCTTTGTATGAAGTGACTAGATACTGGGCTTTTCTCAGTCACTAAGATCAGTGTTTCATAATCGGGCTTAAAGAAAGAAAGATTTAAACTTTGTAGATATTCCTGAGGTCAATGGGAGCTTCCCAGATAAGAGATTCTTTCCTTCATCCATACTTTCTAGTATTTCTTACTGATAGAGTCATGACATTGATTAACATTCTTCTAAGACATGGAAAATCCCATAGACTATGCAGACTGGTGAAAATCACAATTTCTGTTTAAACCAGTGTCATAGTACCGTGTGGGGGGATTTGCAACCCATGTCATGCAGCTGGGCTCTGTTCAAGGTATAATATGCTAAAGATTTCACCTTCTAAGTAATTTTGGCTTATTAAATATGATTTTAATGAAAAGATATTTGCAGAACAGCTTATAGTGCTTGTGGATTTAATGGAAAAGAGCTTCTCTTCATATGAATTAAGTGAGAGTTTTGCTGTTTAAAGAACGTTTCTCTCAGAAAAGACATCATCCCTTTTAACCCTTGGGGATGCCACGTTTTTCCTCATTACAAATTTTCTCATTCTTCAAACACAAGTTTTTTACACAGACATTTAATTCTGTAGCAAATTGGGACCTTTAAGTGTAGAAGTACCATGTCCTCTGTAATTCCTCAGTATTATAGGTTCTAAGTTAGCTTCCTTAAAAAGACTGTGCTGTACTCATCATGCCTGAGACAATTCTTTCTCCTCCAAGCCTCCAACTTCCCTGCAAATCCAGGCTGTTTCCATGTACTGGCTCAATATAACTCATGTGGTCAAGCTTGCTTTCTTTTCCCAACCTACAGAACAAGAGATATATTTATTTTTTTGAACAAAAGGTGATAGGTTTATGCAATCACACATCACCCCTGGAAACATTCAAGGCCAGGTTGAATGAGGCTTTCAGCAACCTGATCTGGTTGGAGATGTCCCTGCTTCTTGCAGGGGGGTTGGACTAGATGGCCTTTAAAGGTCCCTTCCAACCCAAACCATTCTATGATTCTATCAGTTTGGGACTCAGCATTGGAAATCAGCATTTACCTAGAAGGCCAAATAGCCTATGTTCAATAATATGGGTAAGACTTACCATCCTATTCTACTTGTGAACATTTTTGAAGGTGTAGAGGGTTATGTTCAAAGGACCCAAGAAAAGAGAAGCTTTTCTTCTCTACAGACCTCTGAACAGCTTTTTGGATGGCAACAGATTTCAGTTGCTATTAATTTGGATGGAATTCAGGCCAGCGTGGGAAACACACTGGTCATGTCCAAACTGGTCATGGAAGTTAGATTCTCTTCCTGGTTCTACAGTTTAACTATGAAATTTTAATAGCGTAAAGGATATTACAGGTTTTTCTGTATTCAGATCTTATTTAGGTTACTATTTCCCTGTCATGTGCTGAACTGGAACCTTGCAGCCCTGATTACAGAGAGAGCTGTAGGAGCGTAGTCAGGTGAGCTGAACTGAATGTAGGAATTCATCTCCAGCTATATAACATGACCAGCTCTCTCTATGGCGACAAGTCTACAAAGTTCACTACACTCATGCCACCATCTGTCATCTGGCTAAAATAAACGAAAAAAAAAGCCATCAATTTTTCCTTCATTCCAATATTTGACATTTCCCAAAGCTGCCAACAATGAAACATAATTTATGCAAAGGCTTACAAGAGCACATTAAACCTACTCTGCCTTCCTAACTGTCATCCCAGAATACCGCTTCAGGTTTCAAAAAACAAGAGTAGAATGGGATTTCCATTATTTAATACCGCTGGCATTAGTTTTGGTGGGGGGTTGGGTTTGGTTTTTTTTTTTTGGTTGCTTTTGTTTTTTTGTTTTTGGTATTGTTTTTTAACAGCAGCAAAGATCATCTGAAAACACAGCTCATGAGCTCTCCATGTGCTGGAACATCTCAGTGCTCAGCACTGAGCACTGAAGAAAGGAAGCAGAATTCTCATAAAACTGTAACTATCTGTTACACTTGTTCCCGAAGATTTCTGTTATTTTCTCTCTGACGTGAAATGTATTATTTCTTTAAGGAGCTTTCTTAAATGCTCTGAGCTGTCTTTGGAGACCCTTAGTTGTCTACACTGCCTCTATGGAGAACCATAAGGAAAAGTTTAGCCAGGTGGATTAGCCGGGTGGATTACTATACTTCCAGCTATCTAATGTAGATGGCTTAATTAGATACCTCAAGCTGAGCAGTTGTGAGTGTACTCCTTTTGGTACAAAAGTAGACACCAAATTAAGAGAGGATGATGGATTACTGCCTTCTTCTGTACATATTTTAACATACAGACTGCCATTTGACGTAGTATGGTGATTTGCTCATTGGGTCAGATTATTTCCTTTCTGTGATCAGCAAGCAGTAGACACTTGAATTTTACAAATTTGTGGTCAAAAGGATTACATTTGCCTACTCCAGCTTGGTTTAACATTAAAAACACAACTGATTTTAACTCCTGGTTAAAAAAAAAAGATAAAATAATAGAAAAATAAATAAACACAAGGTTTATCTTCTAAAGTGTACAAATATCTTCTAAATGTATTAAATGTATAATACATTCGATAGGACATTTCAGTCAAGTCAGTAGAGTGTTTTACTGGTGAGACTTCTCTGCTCTTTGATACTGCAAAACGTAATGATTGATTAGCAATATTATTGTCTTTAAGTTCAGAAACCATATCCTCAGAACCTCTTCTTATTTATATCAGTTGTGATGCTCTTCTAAGAAAGCTATACTGATTTACATCAGGCAATCTCTTGTGCGTGATCAGGGTCTACAGGTAAATACAGTACACATTGATTTTAAGGTCATGATTGGAAAACAGAAATGAAATACGCACTTATTGTTGAACTTAGCAAGTCTCACAGCCATTCAAGTTTTATTATATTCAACCAGAAAAATATGGGACTGCAGATAACCAGACCACCCTGAAAAAAACTTGTTTAAAATTGGTCTTTGGAACTCCTACAAAGAAAGAAAGGGGAAAAAAAAAAAAAAAAAAAAAAAAGACGACTTGTTTCTTTTCACCCACAATGCTGATGTCTATTCCTGCTTGCTTCTTTCACACCAATGCATAAAGTCTTTGGACGCTTATCACAATAGCCCCCTTGGTAAATGAATATTTTTATTGCAGTAGCCTTTGGAACTTTAACAAAGAAAGATGGGTAGATTCCCACCCACAACATTAAAGTTTTCCTATTCACTGACACCAAACCATGTTCTAATGTTTAAACAAACCCAAACGCTTGGGAAAATTTAGATTTGACCTCAGTGTGCATGTTAAACAGTTTACATTACAGCAAACTCTAGTTTTCCCTAATGTGTATAGCACTTTGGAACTTTGTCAAAACGGAACAGTTTCAAAGCTGTATGATCTTCACCCAGGGGCCTAATTGAAGCGGCATGAAAAATATTTCTTTCTTTAGTTTTTTCCTTCCTTTTTTTTTTTTTTTTCCCTTATAAAGCTGGATCTGAAGCTGGGCACTCTCCAAAAAAGCTTATGAAGCCGACAAACATTTACCTCCTAGTACTACAACCCTAAAACTTCCATTGCAGAAATTCAGAGTAAAGGTCAGACAGAGGAAAAACATACTAGAACAAGTATGACAAGCCAAGTTTTATTCTACTTGAAAAGTCAGCTTTTTAAAGTTCTTTTCCTTTCATATTGGTTGTTTGAAAAGAGATCTAAAGAAAAGTCGAAATCCCCATGTAAATGCATATATTTTCAAATAGGAGGATACCTAGGCAGATGCATATTAAGCTGCATCTAGCTTTGTTGGGCAAGCCACATTTGAAGAGCATTCCCAGTGCAGTTGATGCTCATGTCATTTTTGAGTCCCTATTGAAGTTCATTTACATCAAACTGAAATGAATATATAAAAATTAGATATTTAATTTGCGGTTGCCAGTGGCATAAGAAATACGTATATATGTTATTTTCTTGCCAAGCAAAACACTTTTACAGTAAATGTTATATTTGTATAGCTCTAAAATGTATTGTATATTCCAAGATTTATACCATAATACTGGATTAGGTACTACAGTATATTTTACTGAATGGCTGATACCTTAGATCCCCAGAATATTGTCAGTCCAATCTAGACAATTTACCAAAGAGTCACATATATATTTATGCAATTTAAACACAAGCAAGAGTGTAAGTGCACAAACTTCACAAAACTTTTTTAGTGTATATTGATTTGACTGTCCTAAAACCAAGACAATGAAATAAAGGATTAATTTAGGAAAATCACAGATTTCCACATGTACCTATTCAGGCATGGAACAAAATATACACAACTTGAGAAGTCCTATTTATGCTCCCATTTATTCTATCATAACTCCGTTATTTTTTCAGCGTAATTCCTGTTTATTACTTTTAAAACTGGGCAGTGAGGGGAAGGATAGGGGAGAACAGGCCTATTGATCTCTACAGTTTTCTACAACCAGGTATTGCAACATTTCTTTCATCTGATTAATTGCATGGATGGCAATATTTCAGTTCAGCTCATAAAATTAAATCCATTAAAATTGGATATACTTGCAGAGTTAATACAAAATTTTAATAATTCAATATATCAGCCTCACTGTGTTCCTACAAATCAAATGCAAATAATATACAGTTCCTTAGTCAAATCCTCAAGTGGGGAAAATCAACTGATCTGATCTGTATCAAGGGAGGTTGTGATCTCTGGTTTAATCTGTGGCAGGATTTTCTGAAAGAACATTTTCCAAGTGTAATATCCAAGATCCTGACAACTTATGAAATGTTTCATAATGTGGAGATTCCCTTAAAATTCGAGAACACATCTCATACTGTGATTTGAGACTTGAGGAACATGAAGTTAAACTCTTTACAGCAGACTCTCAATATTTATAGGGAAAGAGAGATTTCACAACTACAGCTCCACAACGTATTAAGTACTTGCATCTACTGTTACTGCCAGAAATGAGGGTCAGGGATTTTGTTTCATGGTAGGGGATCTCATGTCATGTGTAAATGCTTCAGATAGAGGGCACATACGATACCTTTATCCATTAACTGAGCAGTCTGACCAGACTTTTCAGTATGTCAGATTCTTAAGACTGATTATTTAGCATTTGCCAACCCAGATGTACTGTATTAGTTTCAAACAGAAAAACTCTGTGTCTATGATATTCATCTTCTCTCACTCCCAATAGAGTTAAAGAAATGTGCAAAGTCATTAGAACCTTGTCAGCTGCTGTGTATTTTTTGATAGAATTGTAGAACCAAATGAGCATTAGTTTTAAAATATTTTGTATATCCAACCTATCAGATACACAATTCTGATGGAATTTTATAATGATTAAATAAATAGGAATATATCTGCATTTAATCAGATTCTACAAACAATATTTTCAAAAGCTGTTTGATCTAGCTGAGATGGACTATCTTACCAAAAATGTTCTCTTTAGCCATTTGGTTTCTAAAAATGAAAGAGTTAATTATAATAAAGACTTTATTTAATGATTTCTGCCACTTTTTGCACATCTGATTCTATTCAAATGGCAAATGAAAACAATTTATTTGCTTGCTTCTAATTCTTTGAAATAGTGGCTTATCTGAAAGCATTTAAAAACAATATATAGTAAAAAAAAAAACCCTGTCTCTCAGCAGATCCTAAATCCTAGAAATGCTTCAGTACATGATAAGAAGACTACTCCTATATGTGCAGAGCCTGACACACAAAGGTGTATGCAAGATCAGGGAGTCCAAAGTAATACTGATTTCAGGCAAGAATACTGAAGCAGCACAGGTACATTTGCAATTGGATTTCCCCTTGGGACACTGGTAGCACAGAGAACAGATTTTTCATTGCAGTACATGAAAAATTAGGCATGTAACTAAATAAGTAGTACACTTTTACAATGGTAAAATTTATGCACTCATGCATAAAGGAGGTTTATGAAATATCAGGCACTGGATGTTTTCTATAAAGCTTGGGAGAAAATTAAAGAAAAAATGTTTTAAGTATTTTATTTTTTCCCGCTATTTTTATTTTTAATTTTTGTCTTTATTTCCATCCCTCTGGATGCTTTTTACTGCTACATGTTAGAGAAGGAATTCTTCACTCAGGGTAGCAATGGTAATAATAAGGAACTACTGAGCAGCTGATAAATATCAGAAGTTATATTTGCAGTGGAATATCTAAAGCGAACTTGTGTGTGGTCAGAGATTCTTCTTTCTCATAGTAACTCAGAGTTTAAGTGCATGGAGAGAAGGAATCTTATTCTTTGGTTCAAGCATTCTGTTTTTCTTGACCTTTTATCTCACACAGCCTACCTACATTTTCCCACAATTTAGGATCCCAGTTATGACTATCAGATAGCCACTGTCCTTCTCACACCTACATAGTGTTTTTTGAGTGTTGCCCTTATTTACTGTTTGGGATTTCAATGCTGCAGGCTGTAAAGCAAATTATATGGGAGCAATCACTTCTTATTAGAACTCCAGCCCACAGAGCCAAGGAATTTACTGGTGTGATCAGTATTAGATGTGATTATCTCTTTTTTTAGACATGTCGGCCCACGCTAAATGATTTTTCATTTATTATTTTTCATGCTCTAGGATTTGTCGTTGTATGAAAATAATTTCTGAAAGATGGCAACTATCATATGTATGGCCATTACTTAATAGAGTAGCATGCAGAATAAAACTCACTCTATGGAGAGTTTTAATTGAAGAAAAACGAATCGGCTGGTTCTTTGAAGTAAATCCTAATAGTGTCATCACTCAGCTAAATGTGAATATCTTTGTGCCTTATTAGAATTATTAGATTATGTATAAATAAGGTGACTAAGCTAGTCCTTAGATAAAACTGGTAATTTTGGTTTATTTTTATTAGAAAACTATATTTTATCTTCACTTCTATCAAGGTAATATCCCTGGAAACATCAACATTTGGTAATATCTATTTGATTTGCTAAAGTACTACACTGGTCTACTTTCTGAAATGTAAAGTGTCAGAGTGCTGACTTGAACTCCTCGTTATAGTGCCTTGAGCTGCTGCTGGGATCCCTAATGCCTAGAGAGGAGGGTTATCTCAAGGTATTTCCCATCTCTCCTTTTCGCCAGCTTCTGCTCAAAAGTCTTCCAAAGGAGTTTCCATCACAGTAATTAACTAAGCTTCTCAAGAGCAATAGTCATTTTGCAGTCCAAAGCAAGTGTCATATCTATTTTAAATACATTTTTTCAGTTATGATCAAGTGGTGGCATATGAAGTTGTGGTAAACTAGTGACCATGAAAATTCAAATGGAAAGGCAGTTCCCTGTCCCACAGACATTGCAGTCTCTGTGGAGGACAAATGGAAACAGAAAAATACTTGAGCACATTGAGCAATATGACTGTCCTGCTCTGCATAGCAGGGAGCGCTTTCCGTACATCAGGCACATAACCATTCTTTGCCGTTCAAATTCTCATTATTGAAGAAAACTTATTTTCAACTTCTCCTTTATTTTGTTTGTGAAGCTCCCAGTATACTGTTTATATGTGGGCTTGAGGTAATATTCCTAGAAAGTCCTGATCACACAGCAGAAATCATATTGCCTCCAAGGAGATAAAGATCGTTCCAAGTCAATGCATGATGTCTGCTCTCTCCTTGTTTTAATCATGTAAAGGTGAGTGAAAACACCTAAGAAAATGGTCAAAAGAGTCAAATTTCATGAAACATCTCTTTCTTTTCCACAGCACATATTTTAGTATTCAAAGTGAAAAGTGCCTAAATGAACTGCCTGTACTAGAACAGTAAAATAACTGCAAAGAGTAGTAAGAAACTGGATCATGTTCTTACCATGCCTACAGTACCCTAATACTGGTACTGCTCAGTGTCATTGTAATTGTCTTCATGAGGTCAGTCTTCAGAGACCTTCACCATCACCTCTTTCATGGCTTTTGGATTTATGCTACCTAAGCATGGTATCATGTGAGTTTGTTTAGGCATTGGTGGTGTTCTGTACTTTGTTATGGTATCTGACTACTTCAAACGAGACCTTCTCTTACAGCCCTTGCTTTTGGACTGAAGCTCGTGGGCCACTAGCTTTTGTTTCTGGTGGTAATATGTACTCCTTATCCTTTTTCATGGAATCTCTAGGTCCACAAGCACTGGGGATCTCCTTGTTGCTTCTAACCTCTGAGGTCATCTCACATTCCCCTTCAAAATGCAATCTTTCCTATGATAAGATAGTTGTCACTAATTAGTTTCTGATGTGGACACTCTTCTGTTGATTAAAGAAGGAACTTACTTAAAAAGCTAACTTTGTCTCAGCAGCTAATTTTATATTGGACTGAATGGGATGAATGTCATTTTAGGTGCCTCATTTTAAATGGTTAATTCTAGGAAGGAAGGAATTCCACTCACCCTGTGAAACTGATCGTACTTCGTTAAAATGCTGATTCCAGTGGTGCATCAGATTTAAAATACAATTCTTCCTCATTTCCTGTTTGCTATCAGAACCAAAGGGGTTTTTGATTTTTGTTTTCCTTATTTAACTCCTTTTTCTGTTACATCATTTTCTCATGTATTTCTGCCTATAAAGGCCTCTAAAGGCCACTTGGTGGCCTTTTATGACGGGGTGACAGCATCGGTGGACAAGGGACGAGCAACGGATGTCATCTACCTGGACTTGTGCAAAGCTTTTGACACTGTCCCGCACGACATCCTTCTCTCTAAACTAGAGAAGCATGGGTTTGATGGATGGACCACTCGGTGGATAAGGAGTTGGCTGGATGGCCACACTCAGGGAGTGGTGGTCAACAGCTCGATGTCCAAGTGGAGACCCGTCACAAGTGGCGTCCCTCAGGGGTCCGTGTTGGGCCCAGCCCTGTTCAACATCTTTGTCGGCGACATGGACAGTGGAATAGAGTGCACCCTCAGCAAGTTCGCTGATGACACCAAGCTGTGTGGTGCCGTCGACACGCTGGAAGGGAAGGATGCCATCCAGAGGGACCTGGACAGGCTGCAGAGGTGGGCCTGTGCCAACCTCATGCAGTTCAACCAGGCCAAGTGCAAAGTCCTGCACATGGGTCGTGGCAATCCCAGGCACAAATACAGGCTGGGCGGAGAATGGATGGAGAGCAGCCCTGAGGAGAAGGACTTGGGAGTACTGGTGGTCGAGAAGCTCAACATGAGCCAGCAATGCGCCCTTGCGGCCCAGAAGGCCAACCGCATCCTGGGAGCGTGGCCAGCAGGTCGAGGGAGGTGATTCTGCCCCTCTACTCTGCCCTGGTGAGACCCCACCTGGAGTACTGTGTCCAGTTCTGGAGCCCTCAGCATAAGAAGGACATGGACCAGCTGGAGAAGGTCCAGAGGAGGGCCACAAAGATGATCAGAGGGCTGGAGCACCTCTCCTATGAAGAAAGGCTGAGAGAGTTGGGGCTGTTCAGCCTGGAGAAGAGGAGGCTCCGGGGAGACCTGATAGCGGTCTTCCAGTACCTCAAGGAGGCCTACAAGAAAGACGGGGAGAGGCTGTTCAGTAGGACCTGTTGTGACAGGACTAGGGGTAATGGTTTTAAAATAGAGGGGGGTAGATTTAGATTGGATATTAGGAAAAAATTTTTCACCATGAGAGTTGTAGATCACTGGAAGAGGTTGCCCAGAGAGGTGGTGGATGCCCCATCCCTGGAAACATTCAAGGCCAGGCTGGATGGGGCTCTGAGTGACCTCATCTAGTGGGGGATGTCCCTGCTCCTGCCAGGGGGGTTGGACTGGATGGGCTTTAAAGGTCCCTTCCAACCCAAACTATTCTATGGATCTATGTTTCTATGAGTAGTATATTTTTCTCTGCAGGTTTTCAGCACTTATTATCATTATGGAAAGGAACTTTAGTTTTATATTGCATCATCTCAAATGGAAAACAACCCGACCGTTATTAATTAATAACATGTATTTCCCTAAGCATGCTGAATATGTGAATCCTTTTAAACTAGAACTAGTTCTTTTGCTTCTTACGACTGTGATACATAATTGGCATTTTCTCAATGAAAAAATATTTTGCAAGAAAGAATTCTTTTTTAATATCTTTGAGTTCTACTGATTTTTTTTCTGCCAAGACATTCTCTGTATACCTTTCACACTTACAGTGTACAAGCCCTTGTGATGTTGGAAAACACTGCTTTTACTCTTTCACAGACATTTGAAAACTTTACTGCTGGAACATCTTTGAGAAACTTTCTCAGACTGTACAAGAAATCTGTGGAAAGAACAGATGATGCAGAAAACTGTTCTTGAGCTCTGTGTTAGCACCCTAAATATGAGAATCTTTAGTAAGTTGACTGCTCCTCTTATTTTTTTTTAACAGTGCATATGTTCCTATCTGGACCTTGGTATTAAACGTACACTATCTGTATTATATTTCAACAATCTTTCTAGTAGATAATAGATTCTAAATAAGTCACACTTTTAAATCTTTTATCCATCTTAAAGGAATTATTGACAGAAAATTTGTAGACTTTTTGCTTCTACTTCTTTCTCTTGAGTGCCACAGAACAGCTGATGCAGGCCAGCACATGAGAAAAGAAGCTGAAGATAAAAATTGTGCTATTAAGTTATACCTGAATAATAGAAGTGAAGCATAGCTTGCAAAACTTGACAAGAAAGCTGTATACATCTCTAATTATATCATTTTACTACATTGTCAGATAGCTGACTAAATTGTAGTATTTCTGCACAAGCTTCTGGTGGAGTGAAAAAGCAAAACCATCCTTTTTTACCAGCAGAACATGAAATTCTCAGCTCAAAAGATTCAGAAATGTCAATCCAGAACTACAGCACAATAGAAATTACAGCAGTAGCATATGAGGTGAGATGACATAGAAGAGGAGGAGAACATCATCCATCTCCAATCTCTCTCATGTAAACTTCATGCAAATTAGATTAATTTAGTACCCGTGAGCTATATAGAATCATAGAATCATAGAATGGTTAGGGTTGGAAGGGACCTTCAAAGGTCATCTAGTCCAACTCCACTGCAAGGAGCAGGGACATCCCTGAATAGATCAGGTTGCTCAGAGCCTCATCCAGCCTGGCCTTGAATGTTTCCAGGGATGGGGCATCCACCACCTCTCTGGGCAATCTGTTCCAGTGTTTCACAAGCCAAGCTGACTGTCTTGGATGACGTCCCTGTCCTCCATGTGCCTTAGTGTAGCTGCTAGGATTCTGTTCCATATTCTTCCAAGGCACAGAGGTGAGGCTGACAGGTCGGTAATTCTCAGGGTCCTCCTTTCTACCCTTTTTGAAAACGGGTGCAATGTTTCCTTGTTTCCCAGTCACCAGGGACTTCATCTGATTGCCATGACTTTTCAAATAAAAAGGCTTTCAAAATAGTGGCATAAATGTTTTCTTTTTCAGCAGGGAATCCCTTGTGACCCTGTTCTGACCTCTTCAAGGAAGAATTAATTGTTTCTTATTGCAAACATTGTTGCCGGTACCTGATTCTCCCCTTGGTGACACTTATCTATTTCAGGAATTACACTGTGACAGGCAATGGATTTATTCCAGTATAAAACTAGTGCACATGAAAGCAGGATTGTGCCTCTTTTGGTGCCTGTAGTACAACATGGAACAAAGAGTCGCAGCAATAAGATCCATCTCCACTGAGATATACCAGTGTCTACTGGTAGTTGGTTTTATATATCTTTAAGACTCATGTAAAACTGTGTGGCAAGTACTTAGCTGTAGTAAACCCTTTGTCATATCTACTAGTCCCACATAGTGGCCTACTTACTTGAAGGATGTCTCAGATGGTACTAAATGCCAATACTGAGGCAACTACGTCATGTCTCAGATGTCTGGGAAACTCTCAGGTAAAAGAATGAAGCATTGAGGAACAGATTCATCTTTCCTATACGTAATCACATTAAATATATAAATACTTTTAATTTAGATCCCTGAAGTAAGGTGTGGAAGTATGAATGGCTTGGGGCATATACTTTCTTGAACAGGGGATTTTGAAGTTGACATTTTGAACATTTTCAGATGTGTGGAGAGTCTCGGTCTATTCCTTCTGGGGATCAGAGGCAGAATATGGGAGAACATAGACTTTTGTAGTCCTAGAGTTTTCATCATAATTACTTTTAACTCTTCACAGTCATTTATATACTTTATTTTTTATGGATATAGAGATAAAGCTCATAGTTTTAGAACTCCAGAAATGCTTGGGCACAAATTTTAGGATTTTCTGTCAGAAAACAAAAAAAAGAAGAGCCTTCCTCAGACTAAAAAGCTCATAGAAAACAAAAGAGTAATGGATACAGTTTTCAAGAGTTGTTGGCCTCTGCTTCAACTGTCATGGTAAAGAAACAAAGACAAACACAAGAGCTATGTCCTTTGATAGAGCTACTGACTTGGTGGCCAGACTTTGGGTAATCTACATATATTCTGTATGTTAATATCCCAATCTTAAGAATGTATATGATAGTGATTTAAATTTCCTAGGATGGCTACATATCCATTCAGATTTTCTTTTTATACTGGATTTGTAGACTGTTTACCAAACAGGAACAATGGAGTTAAAAGTTTATTTGAAGAGAAATGAGAAATCTGAAGGATTCCTTTTGGTCCTGACTTTAACTGCAATTGTTTCCTTGGACAGCCTCAGTCCAAAAGTGTGTGCAAAATTTAATTTTTAGATGGACTAGGGAGAGAGGGCAAGAATGGAAGAAATATCTTATAACCTGGGAAACATACGGCGTGTGTGCAGAGAAGGGATAAAGCTGTACGTGTAAGGAAAATGGTGAAGAGGGTACGACTTGATTGAAATTAAGTGTGTACCAAAGCTGTCAAAAATGTGCTTCCCTTGTGTTTCTTCCTTCTACCCTGTGAGCAGTGAAGAGTGGAAGGAAGTCCTCAAAAACTGGTGAGGCTCTTTCCACCTGGTATCTTCCTTCCTTTTGCTGGGACCCACAAACGGCATGTATCATCCAAGTGCCAGTAACTTGATGAGGGACAAACTTACTTGTGTGAGCTCTATTATTTACACCTGATGATCTGCCTCATGAGTTACTGCTGTTCTTCATTTGGATTATTGGGTTTGTGAATGGTATTTAGGGCTCAGACATTATACAGGGAAAGGAACCATGATGCTTCAGTTTTGTTAGCTGCATGCATGGCAAAGCTGAACTTGTGCAGGAAGGGGTTAGGAGCTCAGATTCGCTTTCTGATCACAGACCTTTATATATTCTTGTGTAGAAAGACAGAGATAATTCTTTTCTGACCATATGCAAACCCATTAACGTGGCCAAGCAAGGACATTTCAATAGTCAGGCTGAGGACAGTTTGCCTCTTCACTCACTCTTTCCCCTACCTATAGTTATGAACTAGATGTGAGATATAAGTGTCCAGAAAACAGAAAATTGGAGTAGGGAGGCATTGGTGCTGGCAGGCTTCCTTGTTTAGGGTCTGTGTGGTTGGTTCAGCAGCAAACACTATGAATGATGAAAAGGAACAGGCTAGGAGGCGAATGGTTTGTAGTGATCAGAGACCAACACCCAGATGGACAACCTTGGACAGTAAAGTGAGGGTTTACTATAGAATAATATAGAGTACAAGAGTTTACTCGAAGTAGGTAGAGCTTTGGATGATCTCATATCTAACAGCTAGCACAGAAGTAGCCCAAGAGACAGACTAATTCAAGTTTCCACAATACTGGAGTAAGTGAGAGTAAGTCTACTGAGCTTGGTAGTTTGATTTCAGCAAGTACCTTGTCAGAAGAGTCCAATGGACAGAATACAAGCAATAAGAATAGAAAGTTCATAAGCTAATTGAATATGTATTTCATAGAAAAAAACTCACACACCTAACATTCTTTCCAGGAAACATACACAAGAATAATGATCTAGATATTAACTTATGAAATGTTGCCTACAGTAAGTTACTGTTGCGTGTCTTTCTACTGTAGACAAAATGAATTGGAGGCTTTGACTTAATATAATGAAAATTTTCTGTATTTTCCTCAGTTGAGAAGCTTCATTGAGACTTCGTATTAATGTTTCATTATATATGAGATGGGAGAGAAATCTACCTGCTTTTCTCTGCCAAGTCTTTTATCAGACGAGAACATGTATTTCTGCAGTTGTATGAAACAGAATTGCAGATGTTCAGAGTCTTTATCCAGAAGTCACACTTTTCTTGAGGTCCCCAACACCAATTTCTGTCATATCTAGGAACAGCTATTTTAATACTAGCAGGGAGAAGTTAGAAGGTGTCAGAGTGGTAATGTGTTGCTTCAGCTCTTGCAGTTGTTTAAGTGTGTGTGAAGAAAAAGCGAGCTAAACAAAAATGGTTCTGCTTAAATTTCCATCACTGTAGAGTCATGCTCTGAGGATTTTGAAGAGAATAAGAACCAGGAGATGAATAAAAATATGGTAAATTATACCTCATTTATACCTGGCAAAATCTGCCTGGTTTTATTTATATTAAGAAATATTACTGGGTCCTCACTACATTGAGCGATGTACCATTTCCTCTTCAGAAAAAAAAAAAAAAACAAACCAAAACCAAAATAAAACAAAAAAACCCCACCCCTAAATATTTTCAAGCTCTGCAAACTAGAGGCTATATAGTAATCTTTTTTCTCTCAGACTTGAATCCCAGGGTGGGCAATAACTGTTTTTTCTAAGTGGAGCTGTCTGCATAGATGATATAAAAAGCATTTCTCATGGTACCTCAGTTTCCATTTCCTTACCACTTTGCTGAACTATACATGTATTAATGGAAACAATCAACTCCATGTATATAGCTTGTATTTGTTATCTTTTTGCATAGCTCAGAAGTAATAGCTGATAGAACACTTTATTAACAAATAAATACTGGGTGGAAGAAGTTGCTCATGCTAAAGTCATTCTCACAAACAGTTTGTCAAGACGTTATCAATTTTTGTAGTGTGATTTGAAAACTGACAGAAAATTGCTTTATATGAAGGATATGTTTTTTGTTCTCCCACAAGCAGACACTCAGTTTAGGCCTCCTTGCGGCCTTTGAAACATCTGATTTGGTTTGCCAAGCTGTAAATGATGAGGAGTCAGGAACTACTTTACAACAAGATCAGCTTTTAAGGAAGTGCTGGACACCTCGCAACTAGTAATTTATATCAGCTGTGCTAGAAAAGCCAATACTGTTTGTACATGAAAAAGTTAAATACTTCAAAGCAATTTAAAACCAGGTATTGAAGAGCCCTCATGGGATGTGGTGTTTTATACTGGGATTTTCAAAGTGTCTGGGGAAAATCAGTGTCCAAATAACACTCAGTATCAGTGCAAACTCTGGAAATATTTCTCTGTATTTGGTTTATGTGGCAAAGTTTTAGTAGCACAGGAGGCTGCAAGCGTGGCTTCTGTGATGCAACACCAGAAGCTGTTCCTATGTTGGCCCAAGTCAGTTCCAGCCAGCTCCAGGATGGACCCACCACTGGCCAAAGCTGAGCCAATCAGTGATGGTGGTAGCGTCTCTGTGGTAACATATTTAAGAAAGAGTACAAAAGCTGTGTAACAGCAACTGGGAGAGAAGCGTGTGAAAGTGTGAGAGCCTCAACCTTGCAGACACCAAGGTAATGAAGAATGATGGAAAGGAGGTGCTCTAGGTGCTGGAGCAGAGATTCCCCTTGCAGTCCATGGTGCAGACCATGGTGATGCAGGTCTTCCTCCTGCAGCCCATGGAGGCCCACAGTGGAGGAGAGATCCACCTGCAGCCTGTGGAGGACCCCAGAGCAGGTGGATGAACCCTAAAGGAAGCTGCAGCCTGTGGAAAGTCCACACTCTAGCAGGTTCCTGGCAGGAACTGCAGCCTATGGAGAGGAGCCCACGCAGGAGCAGGTTTTCTGGCAGGATTTGTGACCCCTGTAGAGGACCCAGGCTGGAACACGAAAACACCCATGAAAAAGACTCATGCTGAAGCAATTTTGCCCATGGGAAGGACCCACATTGGAGAAGTTCGTGAAGGACTCTATCTCATGGGAGGGACCCCACGCTGGAGCAGGTGTAGATCATGAGGAGGTACATGCAGCAGACATGAAGTATTATGAACCGACCACAATCCCCATTCCCCTGTGCCTCTCCGAGAGAGAAGGTAGAAGGGTTGGGAGGGAAGTTGAATCTGAGAAGAGGGGAGGATGGAGGGAAGGTATTTTTAGGTTTGTTCTTATTTCTTATTATCCCACTCTGTTTAATTGGCAATAAATTAAATTAATGTCCCTAAGTCGAGTCTCTTTTGCCTGTAACAGTAATTGCAGAGTCATCTTCCTGTCCTTATCTTGACCCTTAAGCTTTTCGTTGTATTTTCTTGCCCTGTCCTGTTGAGAAGGAGCAGTGATAGAGTGGCTTGGTGGAACCTGATGGTCAGTCAAGGTAAAACTCACCACATGCCTTTAGAATTCACTGAAATCCCATTCGTAACCTTGCATCTCTCCCACATATCTCTAGCCACTTCACTGGTTGAGCCAAGCTAGACCCTGCTTGCCCTAGGAGCTCGTACAGCTGCTGAGAAACAGAGGTGTGATCTTCTCCAAGGTGTGATCCAGCCTGCCCAGGACCGCTCTCCTGCAGCTGCACAAGGAATGCAAGATGACTGTGCTCCCACTTCAAGTGATTCATGTAACTGCCCAGAGTCAGTGAAGTGAAACTGAACCTCTATGCTTTCATTTGCATCCCTTGAACTTTCAGAGGACATGATACTAGGTGCATGTCTGGCACAGTCCCACAAAAGACACCAGCTGCTCCAGCCCCTTCAAAGACAGAGGAAAGAGTCCCATGACTGCCATCAACCTTACCATTTATGTTGCAGGCAATGGCAGGATAGCTCTATGCATTTATTTCCAATCATGTATTTTACGCAGTTCTTCCATTAGCTGCACTCTTAAAAGTTGGATGGGCAACCTCTGCCCTGCCACAAATACACATTTTCTGGTCATTTATCTGCATGACACTACAGTATTTAATTACACATTCACCTACTGTGTCTCAACTAAAATACAATGCCCAGCATCACCAGAAGGGAAGCATAGCACATCCAAATGTCACTATTCACCTCCTAGACCAAAACCAGCAGTGCTTGGTTTGTCTGATGTTTCTGCCACCAGCACAATGAACGTGCTGCATTAGCATACTATCACTAAAAACATAAGGCATCTGATATAATTGGAATGTAACTCATAATCCTAAAAACTGTCCAAGTCTTAATAAAATTAAATAATTAAGTCTATCTCTGTCTCTCTCTTTCAGGAGGTACTAAGATGCATACCCACCACTGTGAATATGTTAAGTAAAGAAAAAAAAATATTTTCAAAGCCAAAAAGGAGCCATTTAATGCTGCAAAAGAGAGAATAAATTGCTGATCTCTGTCTTTTTTTTTTTTTAACAAATGGCTGTGAGTGTTATAATGTATTTGATTTTTTTTTTTTTTTTTCAGAGGTAATCTTAGATGTGGAGTGAATGAAGTGAAGTCTGTTATCAATCCATAACATCTGCTGCAGTGTCAAGTGATGAAATGGGTGACTCCAGAGCCCAAGACAGCTGGGATGGCTTTCTTAATGCAGTAGGGTATTGTGCAAACAAACAGGCACTGATACCGTCTATGGTTGTCACAATTATTCAAGCTGGTGATACATCTTCCTGTATTAGCTGCTTGAGAAGCCCTATTTCTTTTAAAAGTAAACTACTGTATAACAATCACCCAGTCTGGTCTCTAACTCAGTTGAGTGCAAACATAATAAAACATTGGAAATAAAAATAAATTAAAATTCGCCAGCAGAGCAATAAAGCATAAAATAAGTATATACGAGCTTGGAAAAAATCTACTCACAGTTTATAGAGCTAAGAAATAATGTATACCTTTGTAGTTGAATCTATAGTGGCAACATTATTCTGCATCTCTGTAGTGCCTCGCAGTCACTGGGAAATCTAGTACATTGTTCAGAGAAGTTAAAGATCAAGAATTAGAAAAGAGAAAAAACAAATATGCATCACTGAGAACATCCCTTTGCCATT
Organism: Ardeotis arabs; assembly: GCA_011801015.1. Classification (NCBI taxonomy): domain Eukaryota; kingdom Metazoa; phylum Chordata; class Aves; order Otidiformes; family Otididae; genus Ardeotis; species Ardeotis arabs. The sequence continues at coordinate 15,335 of JAAGAY010135667.1, read as the reverse complement.
GCAGGACAGTTACTGAGGTCATTTAGGGAATTCTAGATTAAGGGCAATTTAAAAGTGTTTCAAATACAAGGAAAGAAAATTAATTTAGATTTAGAGTCCCACATAGAAAAAATCATCAGCCTAAATTCAACAAAGCATTTTCTGTTTACAGAGTATATAGGAAAAAATGCATAAAACTGGAAGTGATGGATATTGTTGTTAGGAAAGAGTAATAACCAGCAACTAGTTTTTGTGAAAATCTGAAAACTATGATTAAGGTTTTAATTATGTAATTTATGGACAAAATTGAATTCAACAGTCACTTTCACTCTCCAAAATCAAGAACCATGTGAGAGACAAATGTATAACTTCAAAGCATCTTTATAAGAAATATATTTTTATTTTTCCAAAATGAAATTTTTCAACCTTCCAGCAAATAAAAACAATATTTGGTTTTGGAAATTGAGCTAAAGCTGTGATATTCTAAAGAATAAGGTCACTAGAACTGAAAATATAATTTTTCATTTGCATTTAATATTTTAATCAACCTAAATATAATATATAAATTTTAGCCACAACAATTTGTTTGTTTTAGCTCAGATATCAAATTATTATTTTTTTTTTTAATAAATCAAATATTCACTGAGTACCAAGTGTGAGTTCAAGCCCAAAATTTTAGAATCAGATTTTCAGACCAAACTTTATCTGCCTTCCTTCTTTCTTTCTCAGGAAAAAAAAAAAAAATAAATCTAACCACGATGAACATAGCATTTAACTCCCTCTTGTACATGTAGGAGAGAGGGCACACAGACCTGTGGAACAGGTTCCAGTCTCACTGCTGCTTCTGAGGCTGCGGTGCAGAATGTAAGTTTCAAAACTGAGGGCTATAAGGTAAGTAAAAGATGAAAATAGTGTGTTTGCTCAGATGCTCTGCTGGGTATATTTGCCACTGCCTCTCTATTGCTCTGAATCAGACTTACACAGATCTTTCTGATTGATTCAAGATATGTGTTCTAAGAAAGTGTGGTTGAGTTTTTTCTCATTAACTGAAGCTGGTGAATCGTTTTGAGGTTGAAGATTCTCCCTTCTTTTTCTCAAGATGAGAATAAATTAATAAAACGTCAATTTTATGTTCTTGTGCGTTCCTGACTTAATAAAAGTATCTTATTTGCATACATGTGTAGTATTGGTTATTGCTTATCAGGAGAGTGGAAGAACCCAAAGGAAGATGAATAGATTGTGTTAGTTTAATTTGGCGTGATCTGATTCTGTTAGATCTCATCTGATTTCATTTTTGAAACAATGAGTGGAGAGGGCAATTTTCCTGTGACCTTTCAACAAACCTTTAACTGCTCCTGAAACACCACGGTCATTACACATACATAGTGTGCGGTGGATGTCAGAAAAATTCATCGATGGGCTACACTGTTTGCCAGGATTCGGGCTGGGTGGCCCCAAAATTGCTGGTCATCTGTTGCCCCTGCCAGGAAGACAGGACTGACAGTTTCAGCCATGAGACTTGTAGGGATCGTACAAAGAAAATGTTAAGGATTGCACTGAGGTCTGTTAGTACAGTTGCCCCAAAACATTTTAACACGCCTGAGTGAGTTTCAGATTGTGAACTACTTTCTAGGCAGTGGAAAAATTTTCATTTTTCTTAAGCAGCAACATTATTGCTAAAACAATGAATTAGCAAAAAAAGCAGTGAAGGAAGACGCACAGAACATGCTGGGTCAGGGAAATAAAGGCATGGCTCCGTGCTAGAGTAACTACAGAGAAGCACAACTTCAGCTCATCTGTGTGAGAGAAGAAAGATCTCCAGTGCAGAAACAGGAAGGAGCTCGGAGACATCTTCAAGGAGATGGAGAACGGCTTTCCCAGATGCCAGTGAAATGGAGTAGTATCAGCCTTGCCAGCATCAGGAGAATCTGAGGAGCTTCTTATGTATTAGAGATTTCTTCCACACTGAAGGAATAGCCTTTGTGTAGAGACTTGCAGATTTAAGGAATTAATCCCTGTTTATCTTTCTTGTATTCCTAACGAAATGAACTTCATGTGATTGTACACCTTTCTTTTTTTTCTGTTCCTCATTTTCTTTTCCTTTCAAAGACTTTTAATCTTAAAAAAAGTGCCAGCCAAATGTGGTAGGGAGAAATTTCAAGTGTGTTGAAATGCTCAAGGTTTCATTGAAACTGGCAGTACATACAAGAGGCTTCATATGAGGTCCCACATTAAGGGCCCAAATTTAGAGAAAATAAGATAGAAAATTCAACAGCTGCAGCATGTAAAACTATTAAAATCCATTGATAATACTATTTCTGAAACCATTTGTCTATTAGAGAGACTGAGAACCAAAACTGAGAGTGTTGCAGGTAACTTCCATTATTAATTTCATTCATTCCAACCACTTAAAAAAAGACTTAAAGCCTTAAAAACAGAGTGATAACCTGCCTCTTCTGAGTATGTTTCCTACTTCACTTTCAAAGCTTGGCTCTGCTTATGTAAAAATGACAGCTGAGGTAATTCAGAGTTGAAGATACATGGTTTTGCAGTACTTGTCCATTTCTGCTGACATGCCACATGGACTCTCATGAACATGAGTAGCACAGCTACTCCTCTCTTGAGAAGATGTGCCATGGATTTTGCCCAAAATCTCTCATGGTGTGAGGGACTGCATAAATGAAGTACCAATTTGCTTGTTCTAGCTTCCTTCTCCAGTTTAGCTCACTTAAAAGACAAATGAACAGTGTCCTCAAAGGCCATTTCCAAAAAATATAAAGAAGGTGCAAACTCCTTGCAGAATTTCACTGGCTGGAAAACGTCAGTGAGAGTTACAATGGTCATTTGGTAATTCAGGCTGGGGACAAAACTCATGTCAATGCTGGAAATACTCTTCAGGTTCTTAATTTTCTCATAGATGCTCTCCAGCAAAACACACAATTTCGCTGCAGAAATTTTCTTTTCTATTACAAAGAGACATGTTGACCTGTATTTTCCAAGGCTGTGTATAGGTTAGCTCATACTGACCATGAGAAAAAAAGAAAAGCATTATTATTAACAAGCTTTTATTGTGCTTTCATCATTCATTGCTGTGGAGACTGAGTCAGATTAAGCAGATGATCAGCTCGGGTAATTAGTGAAATGACTGAAGAAATCTGAAGCTCATCTGTTGTGAAACCTGTATACAGAGGGCTGGACTATCTTCTATTCTGAATTCTTTTTGTAAAAGTCTAAGTGAGACACAGTGTAGGATGGAACCAGGACAGTGAGAAAGATCAAGATATTACAGCATGGTCTTAAACTTACTCACATATAAGCCCCCTTGCCCAGTTGCCTACTGACCCCTCTTCTGTTGACTCAGAAGTTTGTCATCTGTTTCTTAGTTCTAATTTTCCTTTGTCTCCCTTTATGAAGTTGTTTGGGGATATTTTGGTTTTTTCCTCTTCCAAGGACTGAAATATGTTTCTGGTGCTTTGTAATTTTAAAAAGATTTTTAAAAGGATCTAAAAATCTTGCAAGCAATTTGTCTCTGTAACGCAGGCTAACTCATATTGGCACAGGGTGAACGGGAGAGAAATTGAAAACATGACTGATATTGATACTTTACCAATAACCAAGTGCATATGCACAGAGACTTTATATTTATTATTACACAGATAAGTGCATAGACTCAGCAGTACCAGATTAAAATAAAACTGGGTTAATATTATACAGACTGAAGAAATCTGATCTCTTTTTGGTGGACAATCCTTTATAGGAGGATTGATATATCAATTAAAATCCTGTTATTTGGGCTGTCTAGTGGAGCTGAAAATAAGTTTCATATGCTACCTTGCCTACATTAGGTATTTCGGTTTTCCTGTCTATTACATTGGGTTGTTTGAAGACTAGGTTATTTTATTTTTATTTTTTCTTCTGTAAGAACATGTACCTCACACAAACTGAAACTTATAAATTAATATTTTGAATTTGTATTGATTTGTTTTGTCCAAACTCCCACCTCCAAAAATGTTCCTAACAGCAGCCAAATGGGCATCTAAGAGCTTGCAATGTTTTTGTTACTTTTTTTTTTTAATTTACTTGAGTTTCATCCAACCTAAAGTAATGATAAATTTCGGGGTTTTTTTTTTTTTTTTTGGTGTGGCCAGTGATTTGAAAAAAAAGTGAGTCATTCTAATGACTTTAGAAAATTGTTTTGCCTTGGATATCTAAAGGGCTAAAACTCTTAATAAGAGACCTGAGCTAATATCTCTGTTTTTCTGGTGGACCTTCAAAGCTCCTGGGATTTTAGCTAAACTTCGGAGATTTCAGCTAAATTCTCTTTTTGATTTTTTTTTTTTATTCCAGTATGTGAGACTAAGAGAATAAAAATATGGTTGACAGATTGGCAATAAAAACATCTTGGTACTTCTTTTCACTCTACATTTTTCCTGTCTCAAATGATATTCACTTGACTCAAAATTCAACTACATGATGTGCTTGGAATGGTTCATACTGGTTTAAATTTTTTGAAGATCCCAGCTATAATGCAGCTTCAACTTTGACAAGCACAACAGTCGTCATCTGTTGAAAAGCTTGATCATCAAACTGCTATTTCAGGATCTCAGACCTAAAATCCAGCTGGAGTTCACCTGCTGCCTAACTTGGGAAGTAATTTCAAAAATTTGTTTTTAAAAGAAAAATGAATGCTGAGTAGCTGTTGTGCATGGGATGTTGTACATTCTCAGAAGATCTTAAATCTTGGAGTAACACAAGGCTAACCACAACACTCCTATTTGTAGCAGAATCACCTCTCACCAGGGCATGTACTAGGATGTATTCTGAGAACACGACAATCAGATTAGATTCCCCACAGAACAGGGCAGTGGTGCTTCTCATTTTTACGCAAGACAGTGTGAGATGGAGCAACAAGCTGGCACTTCCTGATTAAAATTATGAGTTTTTCAGGCATCTTGTTGGCTGCGTGCATACAGTTCCAATGAGTGTGAAAATGTTCCACAGGTGTAACTGGACAGTAGGATTTGTGGATATACTTGCAAACACAAATAATGCTTTCAGTTTGCCTTGGGACACACTTGTGTATCGTAGCAGAGTTACTTCCAAACTCATTTGTTCAGTTTATCCACTTACATCTTTTGGATGCACTGATGTAGCTCATGCCACTTTTGAAAGACAAGAGCTTTCCTGCATACTCTGTACATGCACTTGACCCTTCCTTCATGGCTTCACACAGAGCTGAACATTAATTGTGGGCTGGCAGTATAATTATACGGGCTTGATACTAATGGCCAATATTTTGGATTCACATGTCTTCATGCTGCCTCTAGCATCCTCAAATACAAAATATTCATGGTGACAATTTCAGATGTGCTACTAAATGCTCTTATTTAGGCAAAATATCAGTTCAAGGAAGAATAGCAAGTGCATTGTTAGATGCTGAAATAAGGGTTTCTTTCTTGCCAAAGGATGTATAATTTGCACAGCAGATAAGAGTTTTTGAATTTGAGCTCTTTCTCAACAAAGGGTGAATCTGGTGAGAAATGAAGCTTTACTTTTGGAATACAGAGAAAGAGAAACTACTTGTAAATTCAGATTAAATTCTGTGAGTGGCTTTGGCTGAAACAAAACAAAACAAAGAGTTTGAATGTGCCACAGTATATGCTTTCACGTTTTCTAAACAAGTTATTTCTCTTAAAAAAAATGTTAACTTTTCTTATATCAGTATTAAAAACCTACATTTAATTACAAAGCACTGTATTTTGCCTAAAAGCTGGCATATAAAGAAAGTGGAAAAATAGTGATTTAAATCCCCTAGAAGCAAACTGGGCTATTTCATTTAACACCAAACATAACTTTACAGGTCTACCTGAAATTATGTTTTTACTATTATTTTCAAAAATGAAGACCCAACACTGAACAGCGTATATCAGTTTGACTTTACCATTTTTCCCTGGTTATATTTTGGCCATCAACATGTAAAAGCTATTATGGACCCAGCTTTACTCTAGGTTTCCTATATACTCTTCCTTTGAGAGATAGTAAGTCCTATTTGTCCTCTCCAAACAGGAATCCGATGCTGCCATCGCAAATTGCAGGTTTTACTGTTATATGCATCATTAGGAAGCCGGAGGTACGTACTGAGACTTTATTTGCTGCAATATTACTTGACATTCCCAGTACAGGACAATGGCCTGTTTATATAAGGTTCCCTCTAAAAACAAACAAAAAAAATTAGTATTATTATATTTGTCCTGCATGAGCAGAAATGTGGTATTTTCTCAGGACAAGATCTAAACCCTACATTTGTATGTTGAGAGAAATGATATAAAATCCAACGAATCTCTGTCTTTTTTCCTTCTCCTGCTCCAAAGCCTGCTCTTACCCCTCTCAAGCCAACTGGCAGAAGAAGCAATTCTTGTACAGAAATACTTCCCTCTTCTTTATAGCAGGTGTCCACTGATGTGCTATGACATTTCAGCTGATCATGAGAGGGAGATATCACTGTCTAACTGTGTCTAGTTGTAAACCAGCCTTCCTGAACAGTAAATCACCCTAATAAGAATTCAAATGGGCAAAATATATCTCCCCACAGTAAGAGCAGAACAAAAACCCAAATCCTCCTTTCCCACTAGAAATATAATACTCAGTCGTCACTGGTGACCAGCATTTCTCCATTCCTCCAGACCATTTTTCCTTTTTACTCTTACTTCTGGAGCCTCACACTAAAACACTGAACAAAAACTGTAATAAATAACACCTGATTCAGGAACCATTCCCAGTACATTTCTAGTCTAGCCAAGAAAATTACAACAAAGATAGATTTGGTTGGTGGCAATGATCAAACATCTTTAAGAACACATCTTGCACAGCACAGAATAACTTATTGCAGTTATAAGCCACAGCTGCATTAGTATCCGGCGCTCCTGGAAAATATCTTCTTCTGTTTTATCAGACTAGCAAGCTACCAATGAAGATGAATTCTTGTTCGGGGTAGCACCCTGGATTGAAAAAGAATGTAGTCAGAAAGCATGACATTTGTCTTCTAATCAGAAAACCAATAAGCACACAACCAGGGAAGGCAGGAAGGGGAGAAATCAACATAAACATTACTTTAAGAGATCTTCTAATGTGCAATATTTATATACAAATAGCAACTAGTGTTACATGCAGTCCTCTCAGGTTTGTGAAATATATCAAAGTACAGCAAATTGGAATGAGTCCTGAGTTTCCATTTACTTTATCTAACCAGACATATCAATTCTTTTTACTTCAGGCTGATAAAGTAGAACTGCAGCAGACAAATGAGCTAGGGGAGCTGACATAATGTGTTGTCACAAAGAAATGCTGGATTAAAAAAAAAAAGTCAACGGTGACTTTGATCGCCTCTGAGGCTCTGACTTTACCCAGACCAAATTAGTTGTTTACTCATTCTTTAGGGAATGTTCAATATTACTGAGAGGTGTGCTTGTGAGGGGAATTGACTTCCATTTTCTCTTTGGCTTTTAAGTGGCAAAATGGAAGGTATAGGGGCTTGATGCTGGTCCTCTGTATCATTAATAGCAAAAAGTCACTGGCTTCAATGGGAATCGGATTGACTGCTTAAGTTTAAAAGCTTTATTCCTTGAATTCAGTGATGACTTGCACAATGTCTAGTTTAAGTAATGTAAGTATAAAGGTTCAATTTGAATAATTAAAAAGAAATAGGAGAGATGCTCCACATGAGGACTAGAAGACCACATGTCTGGGCTTTACTGCTAGCAGTAGAGGAGGGAGCATCTTTGACCACTGCCAGCATGGAAATGGGAGTATAAAGTTATACTTCAATTATACAAATTACCATTGTATCTGACGTTCTCAAAAATTTGTGTGTGTTTATTCTGACTTTTTTTTTTCTGAATATGTCATTAGACCCATTTTATTTACAGGGACCTGATCCCCAAAGGGTCACATTGGAAACCTGGGGCAGAGGCAGAATTTACAGCCAGCTTTAGGATAGCTGCACAAAATGAATGACTGGATCATCTTTTTTCTCTCCTTAAGTACTGTATGCCACATACACAGATAGTGAAAACTGATATAGTTCTACTGAGATTAGGACTTCAGAGAGACAGGAGATATCATTCATTTGTCACGTTCCCCATGAGTCAGATATAAAATAGGTTGCTAAAAGGAGCTAGCAGGTGAACGAGAAATATAAGACAGAGAATTATGAAACATGTTCTGATTTTTTTTTTTTTTCAAGTGTAACAGTTAAAATCAACAGTGGTTGTGTTCAAGGAAAGGTTATTGAATTTGGCAGCAGTTGCTTAAATCAGTCATCTGGAGTCTCTGTTGTGGAGTGGCCGTACATCTGAGTACTCTGCTACTAACTATATCTACTGTCTTAATAGCAGATGCAGAAAGCTCCCTGCAAAGTTCTGCTCTGCTCTTTCGGGTACTGGGTCTCTTGTATTTGCATCCATACTTCAGAATTCCTGTCTTCATCTTGCAGCTTTAATGGACCTGCAGGAGAAGCTGTTGTTGAAAAGCAAACGTTGCAGACTGTAAAACAGAGAGTGGTATGTTCCTTAAGCATATTGGTAAACAATGCATTGAAAGACATTTTAAAGGAGAGAGAGGTTCCTGTGTTTATATGTAGCTCACCAGTGTTTATCTAGGTGCTTCTCCAGGCTGTTATTCATTCAATGGAATTGCTTAGAGGAAATTTAAGGCTCTTGGCTCACTGAATGCAATGAACAAATAACAAAAAACACAAGAGGTTTCATCTGAGCTCTGATTCTCCAGTAGAATTGTGTAAGATACCCTGTCCCTTCACTCAACAACTACAACTGCCCTTTTTTTTTGGATTAAAAAAACCAGAAATCCCAGATTTGTATGTGTTTTGGGAATAGTTTCACCTGGAGTTAGTATTCTAAAACCAGATAAGCCAGAAATTCCTTTAGAGTCACTGGGGAAAATGATGGTTCAGTCTGCACTAATATACTGTAATGTACACATGTAGTGAAAGTGGAATGGCCTGAGATATCTCCCTGAGGTACCATCTGTGTTGATTGCTGAAGAAGCTGGTTTAGGAAAAAAAAATCACATTGGTAATGCCCTGCATTTTCTCAAAACAAGATAAGGGGTTTTTTTTTTTGTTTGTCAGCTGACATTCAGTCATGCAGAGTTTTCACATGAGTCTGGGACCCTCATCAGAAGCACAGGCTTGAAAAAATATGCCAGATACCATCAAATGTGTGATAAAAATCTCAAGTTGGTGAACCTGCTAGCTGCATAGCAAATTACCAATTGACAGCAGTCCAATGGTAGTGAAAGGCTGCCAAATAATCCCCATATTGAAATAAGAAGTTCAAACCATCTCAAAGAACAAACAGATCCTCCAAATAAGCCTTGCGCACAGATAACTTGCAAACAAAACAGTCTGTGTCCTCCAGTGGATTAATTGTTACAAGTACCTGCCATGTTCTCATCACAGCTTTGATTTTGTAGCCTTAAGGAAAACAAAGCTTTCATTGCCTGCAGTGATGTCTGAGATGGTATGCTTGCTGCTCGAAGGAGTGAAGGATTATTCCCAGAGATGCTTGCTTGCACACGTGATGGATCACGAACCCCTCTTAAAGTTAGCTAGATAATAAATGTATAGTGTGTTTCTCAGTCTGACAAGTCCAAATGCGATATTAAATAATGAGATCCAATAAGAAATCAATGAACCTTTGTCTTCAAAAATTGCATTTTTGATTGTATCATTGCAAAAGAACAGGTGTGTTTAGATACAGATAGGACTACTATTGATTGTGCAGTCACTTACACCAGGCTAAAAGGCAGATGATTACAGTATTGTTTGATCTGCAATATTTTGGTGTGAAAAAAATCTCACTGGAACTAATTGGACAATGAAAGTAACACAATTCTGCAGCTTGGTTTGGATATCCAAGTTCCCAGCTGATAGAGAACCATGAACTCTACTGAAGTTGGTGCTTTCACTGATGAGAACTTACTGAAGCAAAATGAAACTGAATCTGTTCTTCTGACTAAAAAAATTAAGTTAACGTGTCTACTTGGATTGCACATGTGGGTGCTGACATGTTTATTTCATTGGGCACCAGCTACTCTGCTCATTTTCAGTGTTTTTGGTTAAACCACATATTTATGAATACTGTAAACCCTGATGACAAAGACTGAATTTGTCTCCCTAATTTTTCAATGACTGTATTCTAAAGTGAACTCTGACATCCTGTGGGCACAAAGCAAATTACTATTATCTAGCTACTGGTGTTTAAATAAATGCTTGCTGCCAGAGATAGCTGTTTGCTTTTGGGTAGGAATATGAGAAACTTTCCAAACAGCACTTTCATTCTTCACAGTTTCTAGCATCCCATTTCCATATGGCAACTGTCTCATATCTTTTGTCATATCAGAGAAAGTAAGAGGATAAAAATGTTGGTTTTACAGTGTTAATCTTTTGAGGTTTCACTATAGAGGCAGAGTCAATAGCCTCATTTCACCAATTAAGGTAAACTCTTTAAACAGTAGAATGCTTTGAATTGTATGTTTGACCACCTTCTCATTTTTAATTAACTGGATTCCTCTTAAGGTACTGTGAATAATCACCAGCAAACTTACCATGATGAAAACTGTAGGAAACATCGACATCTCGTGGTGAAAAAAATTAATTTTCTCAGTTGATACCATCAAATACTGAGGACAAACAGCTTTAGTCAACATTTCAGTAGATCTACAGAATGTAGGAAGTATATAATTTCATATATACATAAAATTACCTATAAGTACCTCATATGCTAAATGTAGAGTGCATATACACATATAAATACACACATATACATATGCATGCACACACACAGAGAGAGGAAAAACATTGCTTCTAATATTGATTTCTCTGTGTTTATTTATTTTTTTTAACAGTTGTAACTGCAACTTATGTCTATGTTTCTGCTAACTTTATGAAATACAGTGGATAATCTCCGTGATTCCCATAGAGCTAACTCCAAAATTTCTGCTTTTTTTTTTTCTTGCCAAGCAGAAAGATATGACATACTCATTCTCCTCAGAAAGCAAGGAGTTGATCTGCTGAAAACATAGGGTACAATAATGCACTAGGTATTAAAAAGTACCACTAAAAATGCAGTTCACAGCCTGTTCAATACTTGTCTCGATACCTTGTATTTCAGTCATGAAATAGATGAACCAGTATATGCAGCAGTTCACTGATGATAAAGCATATGCGATGTCTGCCCCTTGGTGAAATGGAGCAGCAGTGGCACCTACTGGCCACAGATACCTCTCAACAGCTAAAATTTCAATATTATTCAACCTCCACCAAGCTATTAACCTCCAACCAAGCTGTCTTAAATACCTCCCCCTCACTGGTAAATACATGATGATAAAAAACCTTCATCCTTCTGCTCTTAGTGCCCAGAGAAGCCTATTTCAGGCATGTTCTGGTGATGCAGAGGGTAGGGCCATCTGAGCATATTTTATATATATTTCAACAGATATCAAAATAAGCCTTATCACTAGGCCCAGCCAAGTGATCCCAGCCCCAGAGTTTACAGGCTATGCATTGCATTGAAAAGAGGGATGTCCCCTTCAAAACAGATGGCAAAATGGAGGGTTAGCCTTTCTTATGTGTGATCTGTCAGAAAAGTACAGATGTATCAAAAAATACCGATATCCAGGAATATCCAAACTCCTTTTGTCTCAAGAAAAAATCTTTGTCTCCAAGTCGGTCTTTCTGTTTTCTGAAGTTTTTTTACTTTAGAGGTCAGAAAAAAAACCTGCAGTTAAAATCTCTGTATCAGGTTATCTTTCATGGAATGGTCTTGGTAGGTGCAACACTCAAGGTTTAATTGTTTCTCTCCAATGATCAAATATCAGAGATTGAGAGATCTGGAGTAAAGAAAAACAAAAGAGGACTGTCAAATGAAATGGCAAAAATATAAAATGTTTCATGGTATGACCCTGAGAGTTATCCCTTTTTCCTTCTTTACTCTTTTGTGAGGCAGCATCACTACTGTGATTGATGCTTAAAATTTACTTTTTTTGAAACCATAGTGTTTCAGTGAAGGATACAAAAAATGATGGCAAAATGGACTTAATTATTGGATTCACCAGGTCTACCAAGTACCTGCTCTTCAGATAAGTAGAATAGTCCACAACCCAGTGAATTTCAGACAATATCTATGAAACAGACTCCTATCTTAATTTACAAGACTGTCTCCTCAGGACCCGGTCTGTGTCAGAGCTGGTAATACAGCTGTGTAGTGAGAAGCTCAGAAAGATTTTGCGCCAAAACTGCCTCTTGTCTCCATTAGATGACTTTTGGAGTCATTTTAGGGCCAGCAGAGAAGCAATGCTGCTAGTTTCCCTCTAGACTAAACCTGAGGTGCAATTGGTATATGGAAAGACAGGCGTATGTATCTGGAGCATAAACAGACTGTAAAGCCACTAGTTGTCCTGCTGGTTCTTCGGTAGTAGGACCATCAGGTAGAAAAAAAAACACAACTCAGGAATGATCCTTGTGATTAATACTTTCTAAAATGTCTCTCATTATAGAGAGCCTAAAAGGTCTCTAGTGTCACCCTCTGATGAAGGTTGCCTGCAAAAAACCAACAGAAACGTGATGAGCCATGTCCCCAGAGTATTTTGCAATTCTGGGAAAACCAAGGAGCATTTACACAAAAAGCCTGTGAAGGTTTTCTATGTGCCTCACAGTCTCCAAACTCCTGACATGTAACCTAGGACACATACAAATTTGATGTCCGAATTTTAGGTAAGGAATTAAGAAAACGTGAAAATGTTTCTTATCTTTTAATGCAGGGACACTTAAAAAGGTGCCTGTATGTGAAGGAGAGTTTTCTTTACAAAGTTTCTGGAAAAAAAAAACTTTCATACAAAGTTTGACTCAATTCAGTTCACCTAATATATTAGATATCTGTTTTATGATGTAAGCTAAAATATTGATTTAATTCTTTTGACTGGAAAATAGCCTAGGTATTTATTTTTCATATGAATGTTTACACTGGAGATATCAACATTTGGTGAGATTAATCTCACTTTAGGCGTCTGGTTAATGCTAGTCATTCAGGTCTTGATTCAGGCATGAGCCATTCAACAGTACATGTACCTTGTTCTGGGAGAACCCAGTTCCCTGGCTGGTTCAGGAGCTGTGTCCTCCAAACACATGCAGTTTTCACAGCAAGCCTGCAGTGTTTCCAGGGACATTAGATGTTTGTGCTTAGTTAGTTGAGTAGAGCCCTTAAACAACCTTCACAGTCAATAGATAGATACTTTCAGAGGACAGTTCAGTCTGACATATATGAACTAACTCTGTTGTAACTCAGGTTTACACATTGAGAGTTTGAGGGACTGAGTCCAACGTCAATTAATAATGGAGGAGTTTGGATGGAAGGTATATTTTTTGTTTGCTAAATATTAAAGAAAAATAACTGCCTGAGCATAATGACAGCAATCCTGAGTCAGACCAAAGATCCTCTTAGCCAACTATCCTGTCTCCAACAGTGGTCAAAGGTAGATAGCCACTCCTTACACAAGGGATCCAACGAGTTGTTTATAACACCCACACAGTACCACACCTTTTGTTATGAGTGTATCTAGGAAGGCAGATCACAAAGAGAGTATAAGAAGTGGGTAAGTGTGTCGTGATATTTTCCCAGAGTACTCTCTCAGGCTTCAGTACGCTGTGGTTCTGACATTTCTTGAGCTATAGGACATGATTTCATGCATCAAAAGAAAAACTAAAAAAAAACCCCGAACTCTAAAAAATTTGATTTCTTCTTCCTTTAAATTGTCCAGTTGGTATTTGAACTCATGGAAGAAATAAAACTAATCACCAAAAAACACCAAGAGAATTTCATCAGCATTTGTTCACTAAGGGTAGAATTAGATAAATACTAAAAAACATTTCTGGCAAACTTTCATTCAGATTTCGAACAAGTGCTTTGTGGTTTTGATTCCTCTTTGCACTGTTGCTCATGCAGAGAAATAATTGCAGAATATTATGGGAAACAGCTGCATTCACTTGCAAACAAGGGTATTTGCTCATGAACCCAGGTATTCATTATCACTGTATGGTAAGCCTTCTCCCCAATCCACTAAAGTATTTCTGCATGTGTTTAGTTTACCTCAAAGGGATCATTTCTGTTTTAAAGCAAAGCATGAATGTATTTTGCCAGATAATGTTGCTTGTGCAACATATTGCTTTGTACCAGGAATATTCTTCAACTGTTCCACTAACCTGAGTGGATCAGTCACTCAAAGAAAAGCAGAAGACAGATGAACAACAGATAGTTGCTCACTGCGGCCTTAACTGCAGGGAACAGCTTGTCAATCAACATGGTGGATAGTTATACGACTTCTACTGCTTCATAGAAAGAGGAAAGAGTGACATCATAAAGCAGAAATCCCCTGAACTCAGAAAATCTACTGCTTTCCTGCACAGACAACACACCAGTCTTCAGTGTGATCGATATTCCTCCAATAATAGATGCCTAAAACTTGGTTGTATAAATTTTTGTTAGTCACCTCGGTGGTTTGTGCTGTTACAAATCAGCATCTTCCACAGAGAAAACTGTATGTGTTTTCTGAGGAGAAAAAAAAAATTTTAGGAAAATAGATCAAACATCTTTCCTAGAAATATTTAGTAAGATAATGCCTAACACTCCATGAGAAACTATGCCTGCAATAAAATACATAATCTTGTTTGTCTATTCAGGAAGACTAAGCAGGACATATTAGCAAGCCCTTGACTTTTTGCCTTGTTTAGTCTAACTGCACGTTATTTGGTTTCATCCCTTAGGAACAAACACCAATGAAGGTGCTGTTAACAGTCTCTTTTCCCAAGTGGTTAAAGTGGTGGAAGTTGTGTTGGTTTTATTTAGCCCATGGAGGTCCACGGAGGAGCAGAGATCCACCTGCAGCCCGTGGAAGATCCCATGCCAGGGCAGGCGGATGCCTGAAGGAGGCTGTGGCCCATGGAGGGCCTGCGCTGGGGCAGCCAGTTCCTGAACTGGCCCTTTCAAGGCCAGGATGGACGGGGCTCTGAGCAACCTGATCTAGTTGGAGATGTCCCTGCTCCTTGCAGGGGGGTTGGACTAGCTGACCCTTGAGGGTCCCTTCCAACCCTAACCATTCTATGATTCTATGAAAAAAATGTGTTCTTGGAATCCCTTCCACTGTAATCAATGGAAGGAAATAAGTATCCCAAAGGATAGAATCATAGAATCATAGAATCATAGAATGGTTAGGGTTGGAAGGGACCTTCAAAGGTCATCTAGTCCAACCCCCCTGCAAGGAGCAGGGACATCCCCCACTAGATC
>JAAGAY010135666.1:0-41396 GCA_011801015.1 Ardeotis arabs | reverse complement strand
GTGCAGGCGGGGCCTGGGGCGGTGGCGGGGGGGCCGGCTGCTTTCCGCAGGGGGCCGGCGTGGGCCGGGGGGTGGACAAGTGTGTGTGACTTCAGTCCCACTGCAAAGGAAAAGCCGTAACAGTGCTGTGCCGTGCCGGTCCCGGGAGTCTGAGCTTGTAAATGAACTTATTGTGGGAACAGACGGCTGGCCCCGTGTCGCTGTACAGTGCATAGAAGAAGCATGTATAAGTTGCTCCCTCCCCTGAGGGATAATACGCTCCCTAACGTGATGTCAGGAGTATTTTTAAGTACTTGAGAGATTCACTTGCTGACAAGGCATTTATATTGTGCTTATTGAGAGTTATTTCTTTCTCATTTCTGAAAATGTAACCCCTCCAAGGAGTCCAACATGGAAGAGTTTAAAGATGCAAGTCCACCTGAAGAACTACTTGATCACTTAAAGCTTTCTGATCAGAAGTCTTCAGAGAATGGCCCCAGAGATGCACAGAATCCCAAAAACATTGAAAGTGGATATACACCATCTTCAGCCAAAGATCCCACAGTGGCAGATGAGTGTTTCCATGACTGTCATGACTCCTTTGAGGCAAAAGAACCAGTGCTGGATGATGAAGGGAATTTACAGAATGGTGAGAATAGCTCAAGGAAGCAGACAGAACTAGATGAAGAATACTTACTAGAACTAGAAAAAGATATGCCAGAGGAAGAAAAACAGGTAATCCGAAGTACGAATGTTGAATATATAAAAATATATTTTCAGTGTCACGTTTCTGAATAGTCTGTGACCAGCATGAAAATTGACCTTTAAAGCTCTCTCACGTCTAGTTTTACTGTTCTTAATTACTTCTTTTAGATAACAATTTTTTATTTTTTTTTTAGTTTTCCTTGCTATTCTTAATCATCATATTCCATTGCAGATTTTTGTCTACTTTCACCACTGTGTTAGGTGACTGTGACTCAGAGACGTTATAAGAAACAGAAGTCTCTGTTCGTGTTACTTAGTTTGTGTGCATTCAGTGTTTGCACCTGATTAGCTGCAAGGTGCTTTTCCAAAACTCAGAGCAGGTTTCAGGATAGTTTTCATATCTGAAAGGCTAGTTTATGTAATACAACTAATTGGGATTAAACTTGAAAGTATCCCTGTAGATTACTAAAGCTTTAAACAAACAAACACATTAAATGTGTGGTTTTGTTTACTTTCAGAGCAGTTACAAAATGTTTGGGTAACAAACTGGATAATGTTGTGGGAAGTAACAAAATAGGTCTTGGCAGAAGTCCAACACCCTCTGTAGTCATGCTTACTCCGTGTGAACCACTTCTTTTGAACCTCAGTCAGTGGTGTCACTTGACAGCAGTTAGTTTTCAGGGTTCTAAGATATTATGGTTGTCAGGTAGTTAGAAAAAAAAGATAGAACTTTTTTCTCCTAACTTTGAGAAAACTTGTTAAATCACTTTCAGGATTAGACTCTGTTCACTTGAGTAACGTGGTGAATTTCACTGGTAGTTATGTTCTCATTTCAAATAGTAGAAGGCTTTCTACTGATTATGGCAATTTTTTTTCCTACTTTTTTTAACTTTAGTTTGCAAATGGTGGGAGAGTAAAGATATTAAACTAAAATCTGTGTCCCAATATACTATTCTTGCAAATTTTTTTTTTAACACTATTTTTGACAAGTTATATAGCTTGGTCTCTTGAACAGATCCTATTTCAAAGAACTGATCCACTCTCTGAGAAATAATTAAATTATCCAAACAAGCTGTTACTTGTATTGGAAATCAAAATAGTGATGAAAAATGCTACTATACTCTTTGGTAGTTGGGGAAAAGATTGAATTGTGATGTATTGTAACTTATGTGAAGGGAAGACTTCAGCAAACTTTATTTTATAGTCCTGTAGGCATGAAATAGATCTTGTTTTAATGAAGGAAATAGAGTCCTTACTGGAGGACTAGCTGCACAATTTGCATTATAGGTAACGTACTGAACAACTGATTATGATGAGGGAAGGAAAGAGCGGAGTAAGGAATGGCAGCTGACAAGAGAAGGTAGGCTGCACGTTAGGAAAGATGCCCCTATTTCATAGGAGAAGACAGTTTATTATATGGCTGTACCGTTTTTATTCTGGGAACTCCCAGATCACCAGGAGCATTAGAAGAAATTACTACTGTAATGGGCAAGTACTACTAAAGTGAGGCATTTAATGAAAAATAAGAAATGAAGGGTCATATATATTTATTTTTTTAAGTACTTAAAATGTTATGAATGTTTCAGTGAATTTATAGGAGCTTATTACTCTTTTGTACAGGCAGGCTGATTTTTCTAATTCAACTGACGTGGTAAAGCTGGACCACGCTTTCTTAACTGTTGGCTAGCCCTGTCTGTGTTGTATAAGTAAGTAAATAAATGCTGGCAATACATTGCCCAAAAAAGTTGGAAAGGGGGAGGGGGGTGGTAGTAACCTTACGACGCCGTGGTCTTGCTGTCAGCTACTGTAAATAGAGAATCAGGGTCAGAAATGTGCAGAGCTAGGATGCCAGAGGCAACCAAACATGTAAATTGTTTGTAACAAACCGGTATAGAGAGATTGAATCAAGTTGTGACTCAGATGCTTCCCTTGCTAGTAGGGTGGGATTTCTGACCAAAACAGATCAGTGAAGACAGAAAGGTAGGGTTTTTTTACCTGTAGTACAGATTGTACAGGGCGGGGAGGGGGAGCAATACGAGGAACAGGGACACGACACCAAAACTAGGTACTCTCCAAGTGCGTTCTGTCAGGTGCTGAACAGAGTGCAATAATCACTTTCCTTCACTGACTTGCTACACAGAAAAACCAGTATCACATTGCCCTTCTGTCTTTTCCAGTTTAGAGTAAACGGTCCCTTTTTTCTGCTTGTCCTTGTTGCTTGTACAACAAAGAGCACTGTCATCATGAGTCATGATGAGGCTTCCGCAGCATCCTATAACTTGAAGGCAGCTTGAGAGTTTCGTAGACAAAATGCTAAAAACTGAGGGGAAATTTACGTCACAGAAACTCTAGAAAGAGCAGCAGGCCTGGAAATTTGATGTCTTAGTTTTCATGCTGCTTTTGTTTCTGTTGTATTCTTAAGTATCATTTAATTTTGCATATCAATTTTGTACCCTCTGTAAAATGAGCAAAAGAATTGTGAATGTTGAATACTTGCATTCAACTTTGTGGAACTCCATTGAAAGGTGCTATGGGAATACAAAATAGTAACTGTTTAAAGCTGGAAAGATTTCCTTAGAGAAAGTATTGAGACAGCTGCAGTTCTCATCTTTCTGTAGGTTTATTTCCGGTGGTATTGAGCAATTGTGCTTTCAGCATGGTTTTGATTATACCTAATGAAATGGTGGGATTCCACCTCCTAGTATCACTGTAACAATTAGACTGGCAATATTTATATTGCGAACTTTGTATTCCATGGAGAGCTTAGTGGATTATAAAAGCAGTCTTTAAAATATAGCTGGTTTTTTTCTTTAACAAATTATTGTTGGTATCTCTTATAGGCAGAGCTTGAGAAATCCAGAAACTAGAGACTAATTAGAAGCCTACAGTAGTAGTTTTAACTATTGAAGTAGCTCATTTGTATGATCTTACCCTGCATCACCTTACATTCTCTGTGTAGTAAAACCATAGGGATAGGTCATTCCTCAATTGCCACTCCAACTTTCCTCATAGTACTTGGAATTGACGGCTACAAATTTAATTTTATTTTTATTTTAAAAAGTGAAATGTTTTATATATTTTGATTATTTAAAAAAATCTGTTATGTCATACAGTTTTTAAGAAAAAAACCTGCAGTTATGGTCTGAAAACAGCTGCTGTACATCCATTTATTCAAAGTTTTTCAAACACTTTAAACCTCTTTCCAATTACTCAAAAGGTTGTTTTTGAGAAGAAAGGCAACATGACTTTTTTTTGCAGGTGGAGAAAATGAAGTAGAAATATTCAGAACTCGTTTATTTGACTGTTTAGGTTGTGACCAGGCACTCAGCAGCAGTGCTGTGTTTGCTGCTTAGGCGGTCCTCGATCAGTTATTCTCAGCCCCCTGCTGCCTCCTTCATTGTGCTAGCACACCTCCCTGTGTGAATGTGCAGTGAACCAGTTACTGGGGATGATTCAGATGAAAAAATGCTGTATTTTTAGATCAAGGGCAGTGCTGGTAAAAGTAGACATCCGATGGCAGCCTCGTGATGGCATACAGGGGTAGATGGATTTTTTTCAATTACACTACTTGCTTAAATAAGAAAAACCTGTGAACTGTGGTTGCAGCACCAACCATAAACTATGTACTCAAGTCATAAGGAGAGTGGGATGTTAGCCCTGCTCAAATAAAATTTATGGAGCTACACCTTAATAGTTGGGTAGTTTTTTTTAAACAAAGCCCGTTGTTATGTTGTAGCAGCTTTAATAAATCAGTTTGTTTGAGCTATGTTCTCCGATAACTAGGCTGTCGAAAATAAAGTCTCTGATTTATTCTGGAGATGCAAAGACAGATTCTACTCTTTACTCTGTGTATTTATGCATATCCTATGTGCAAGCTTTCGTGGTAGCAGCTCTGTGTAGAAATTCTCACCCATGCAGAAGCTGCTGCAGAGATCAAAGTGGAAGAGCAAGTGGTTGTGTGTTTTTCTCTCAGTTGTATTTCAAGAGCCTCATACAGTGAGATTTCTGATTTTAAGCAACAGGAATTACTTCCAGGGAAACAGTACCGATACCGTAAGAAGTCTTCTCTGCATAATGAAGCAAAATAAGAACTTGAAGAGGTACTAAGCCACAAACCTGCAAGAAGTATTCTTAAAAGCAGATGTAGCACAGAGCGTGGTTACTTCCCTGAACTTGCAACTCTGAGCCTCTTAAGAATTAAGCAGCGTGTTACAAAATTCACTTTTATAAGACTTTGTTGTTGTTGTTGTTGTTTTGAAAGCATGCTGATTGCTGCCTCAGCAGAGGCACTGAGCAGTAAATTGCCTTTCATGCATTACAAACAGATTTTTTCTGGTTAGTAGTCATTGACAGTGATGGCTTTGACGTTGGTCTAGTCTGCAGAATTAATCAGAAGACACCCAACAGCTGTTACATGGTAATTGTTTCAGTCTGACCCAGTCCTCTTCTGGAGGGACACCCATTAATTATGAGTTTATCCAGCAGCAAGATTCTGAATCCCTCATGCTTTTCCATCATGGCAGATGTTGTCTTGTTCTTTGGGCCTTGTCTGGCAAAGACTTAAGTACTTGGCCTACTAAGCTCTTATTTTGGATATAGAACACTCCTTTCTAGCTTCTGTAAGACCCTGGAATAAATACCTAATATTCCTCAAAAGCAGTTCCTTCCTTTGGGCTATTACATTAGAGCTACAGCTGGCTGTAATCAGGCTTGACTTCTATTTTAATACTAGGAAATGTGTCAGCAAGACAAGGAACACAGCTTTAGTAGAGGAGATTCTTGATTAATATCTTGTTAGCAACTCTGTAAGAATTAAGTGAAACTGATCTTTAATAACTAATAATTTTTAGTTATAACTGAGATTTTTTCACTTTAAACAGTAACACTTCTTCTTTTTTTTTTTTTCCTATTTTCTCCAGAAGTTTTAGGATCTGTTAGAGAACATTTTCTTAATCAAGAAATTTCCTTTAAACTGTTCCTCTCCTCAACCTTTCTTCCCCATCCTTCAGGTTGATGCCATTGTTCTTCCATAAATTATAGCTTCTGTATAGAATTTGCTTTTCCAGGTGTTGAAGAAATGATCTGGCATTTCTTCTGAGATGGCTTTTCAGGTGTAGTAATTAATTTTAGCATTTGGTGTTTTCCTAGGTTCATCTGTCCATATAGTATAGTAACCTTGACTCTGTCAAAGTTGCTGATTTTTCTATAGTATTTACAAAATAAAAGCTAAGGTACAAAATGGAAGACAGGATACAACACAGTGAGTCATATTTTGGAGCAATCCTCAGGTGCTGGTGACTTGGAGATGGTCTCAGAACTCTTTCCAGGAAGAATTATGTGGCTGGACCAAAAAAAAACAGATTATTAATACATGAGACAATCCAACTGTCTGCACAGCAGTAAAACTTAATACATAAATTACTGACAAATACCAATAAGGAATATATCTTTTGTTAGCAATTCTCATCAGCATTCAAAATTATCTTCTATAACTATAAAACTTGCAAAACAATTGGGTTTTGAAGCCATCACCACAATGCAATCTTGTGAAATATAGTGAATGGTGATCTCCTAAATCAAATTACCTACTTTAATAACCTGAATCCTGTATACAATACAGCACCAATGCAACATATGGTCTTGTTTTGGTCAAACTGGAGGAAAAGATGGATTGCTAGGCTAAAATTGTCCTGTCTTATGTGTTGCAAAGTAGAACAAAGCATCCTGTTGTGTTTTCTGAGGAATCAAAGCTTGGAGAAGTACATTTGAGAAATATATCTGTATCTGCTAGAGTAATTAATTCCAAGTGCTGGTGAGAAGAAACTGGATAAAATCTGGAGTTATAATCTTTCTGTGTGATTTATAGTTCTTTTGAGTTACATTTTTAAACTAAAAAGTATTTTGATTGATGGCAATCTAATATAAAGAGTGAAAAAGTATACCTTCGTCTTTCTTTCAGTGCTTCTATCTGATTTTAGTCTTATATTCAGTTTTGCATTTCTCCAGAAGATGCTGATACTGTCAAACTGAGACCTTTTGGACTTGTGGTGGTGATGGATTAAGTGGTTAGCTCTGCTTTTCTGCCTGAGGCTGTTGCCTCTGGAATGGGAACGACTGCATGGCATGTATTGTCACTCAGGAATAGTCGTGGTTAGTCTGGCATGTTAACTTAAACTGACTGTCAAGGATGGGTGTGACCTATTGTCTCTGGAAGTGCTACACACAATTTCAGGAAAAGGTAGTGAACTGGCAGTGGGAAGACTAATGGGTCTCTACTATGGGGTTACAAT
Organism: Ardeotis arabs; assembly: GCA_011801015.1. Lineage (NCBI taxonomy): Eukaryota > Metazoa > Chordata > Aves > Otidiformes > Otididae > Ardeotis > Ardeotis arabs. The sequence goes on along the minus strand of JAAGAY010135666.1, from coordinate 34,422 downwards.
GATTGGCCAGAGTCTAGCAATGCTTATTGCTCTGCCTCTTGAGTGTACAAGGCAGATTTGGCACAGTTTAAGTGACAACTCTAGCAAGATTTGAAAAAGGATTTTGTGAGTGACTACAACTTTAAATTGAAATTCAGATTCCTGAATGTATGATACAGCAATAGCTTTACAGAACTGCAGGGGGAAGCAGATGACTACTAATGGATGACTTGGAAATAGAATTGGTATCTGAAGCTGAAAAATATATTCCTTATCTGTTTAAATTCCTTGCTTCTGTGCACCCTTTGAACTCCAGTAATTTTAAACTGACTGCTACTTGGTGACCTTACAAAAGGGTATACAGGATGCAGATGTGCATTGTCACACTGTATAAATAGCCTTATAGACGAGAGAGAGCATGCATTTGCTGCTCTTGACAAAACTGGATCCAAGAACAGTTCCCTAGCAAAGTTAAATCAATTGATCAAATAAAATGCATAGGAGCAGCCAGAGGAAGCATAGTTGGAAGCATTACAAACCAAGGGTGTTCATCCTTCAGCTCTCACCAGCTATGTTTATATTTAAGGATTTCACTTCCAGCACTTTCATTTTCTTGGTTACTTCCAAAACAAGCAGTGAAAATGCATAGGTTGCTTTCTTCTCTAATAGTAGAATAATGCTTTAATGCTTTCATTTTTAACCCAGAGTTTTTTGACAGAAAGCTGAAATCCAGGGACTGTGTTTGATGGCCTTTCTTTTGAGTTGTTATGCTTTATTGTCAGAGGGCAAGCTGTCTTCTCTCGTTACTTCAGATCGGGCCTTAATCTTCAGCACCTCTTGCTTGCCAGGCAGGTTTATGTTAAGATCCTAATTTCTTCAGAATGTGGGTGATTGTAATTCAGTATCCAAATCTGTAAACATTTCTGATCAGATCCTTTAAGAATCATATTACTAGTTAAATATGGTTATTTCTTCTTGACTTCAAATTTTTTTCTTTTTTACTTTGTACATCAAAAACTAACGCCACTTGGAATTTGTCATCCTTCTGTTAATAAAATTTGAAAAAAAAACCAAACCTTAAGATTTTGCTGACTTTGACTAGCAGAAAATTATAATGAAGTGTAAGTTAGGGAAGTTGTGCCTGACCCCAATGTCGGTTATGAGCAGCCTCAGGGAACATAGTCAAGATATCTTTTTCCTTAGGCAGAGCATTCTAGGAGTTCAGTCTGACCTACTTCCCTCACTGAGGAAAGGGTAGCCTGCCCTGCAGCTACTTAAATCTTTTTCTGAAAAATGAGTGGGTGGGGACACTGAAATGACATTGTGCAAAATTTGTCCCAAGGACAAGTCACTTGCAATTTTTTCACTCTAGGCTGATATGATCACAGTAAACTGATGACCAGTCAATTTGCAATTGTCCGTCGAAGCTGGAAATGCAGCATACTGAGTGAAGAGGTTATGTCTTCTAACAGTGTTTTAGTTTTTTGGTTTGGTTTGTTTTTTTTTTTTACTCTGAATTTGAACAGAAAACAAATTCTAACAGCATCCATTGGAGCAGTCTTTTCAGGTTAAATATAAATTCATCCAAAATAGGTGACTTCCCACTGCTTTTGTGTTAGGATTTTCTGTTTTAAAACTGTATATATGGAGGAATAAATTATATATGTATTTCATAAATACATAGTGTGCTTCAGAGGGCGGTGCATTTAGGATGTGAGATAAAACATACGTTTTCACATTTTCTGGAAATGTAAAATTTTCTTACCCTTTAGACTTTACTTTTTTGAAAAATACTCTGGAAACTTGTACAGTTTGGACCATAAGGGATAGCCTGAAACCTGAGATATCTTGAAAATGTTGGTCAAGCTGTAACAGAAATACTGGTTTTGAACCAGGACTGCATTGCTTGCATTGCTGCTTTCCAGGGAGCTGAGTAAGCTGCAAAACCATATACGGTGCTCTTAACAACGCCGCTGGCTTCTGAAACATGCTTAGACAACACCTTTTCTGGTCAGTCAGAGGTGACCACAAGACTGTCACTAACATTTGTATGTCTGTAACAGTTATTTAACTAATAGTCCTCTTGAAGTCTGTGCAGTTTCATTCACAGGCAGGAGGATGTACCAGGGAACAGGCTTTCAGAGAAGAGTCGTATGAATCATCAGCTTCACAGTGCGACAGTCCTTAAACTCTTCAGTTGCTCATAACTTTCATCTGCCCATGTTTCCCCAGTGAACATGGCCATACAGCCGCCTGGGTCTTTCTTCTGTGCTGTTGCGACTCTAGGTCACAGTCCTCTTGGGTACCTGAGAAGGAATCCCATAACTGAAGAATGTTTTTTGTTCCTTTTACTATTTTTTTTAATATAAAGCTTATTCCCCTGAAGACTTCTTACTGCAAACCACTTTTTATATTAGTATTTAATACTTAACTAGGGTTAATATAGTATTTTGTAATAATTTTAATAAAATTAAGAAAAATAAGTGTAATACAGGACATACAAGTAAAGCTTTTCATCAAGGATTCCTTGTTTTTAGGGTTTCTACGTCAGGTGACCATGCTGTAGTTCTCATTTTATTAAAAAAAAAATAAATTATTTCGTTACAGTAGAGTTGTAACTCTGCCTTATGCAACAGTGAATCAGTTAATGGCACTTAAAGGCCATTAAATAGGTCATGAGCAATGAAGTCAGTGGGGCTAGCGTTTCAAGCATTTCTTATGTTGAATGAGAGTTGTCTATGTAGATCTTTCATGTTTTCCAGTAGGATCATCATCTCCAAACCTGTTCTGTGTTGAAATCTGGCGGCTTTGTTCACTGGTATGAAAATTACTTCTATTGTGCTTTCACTCTATATGCATTCAAGATGTTTTAAAAATTTTTTTCTATGGAGGCCCAACTGTGTGTGTGACAGTGACCTTGCTGGAGCTGTTCTGTCTGGCACTTGGAAGAGTTGGGTACAGCTTTCAAATGCAGTTACATACTCCCTGTGCTGAACAGCAGAATCCTGCATATATACAAAGAATTCATGCTTTTAATGCAGCTTGTACCTTAAGTGCTCAAATTTGTTTGTAAGTTCATATTTAGAAAGCACCAACTGGCTTGTGTGCACTGTGCAAGTGACATTGTGAAAGGACTTGTGTAGGTTTGTCAGTACAGTCTGGAGGAAAGCCAGTTTCTAAATAGTGGTGCATTTTTTCTCTGGCTTATATTTTGTGGGTTTTTTTATTCTTTTTTTTTAATGTGAGGAGCAATGAATGTTAGAAAACATACTAAATAGGTGATAGGAAAAAAATCTGTGATCTACGCATGTATCAAAAGGGTCAGATGATACTTTACTGTGTAATTTTGTGTGTCACAACTGAATGGCATTCCCCTGAGCCTAGTGTTCAGAGCATTGTGATCTGTTATTACTAAGATGGTGACAGTGGTCAGGTAAATTACTTTCCAAAACCAATAAAAGCAAGAGGAGAGAACCTCTGATTTTGTGTTGTTTGTCAGCTCCTTGGCATAGCTGTGAGATGGTGCAGCGCTCCACAAAGAGTACTATATTTAGCTGTTTCCAAGGAGATGTTCTGTGTGATATTGATAATTGCATTAATCCTTGATTTACACAATCTGCAGGGAAGGAAACTGCTCCTTTTCCTAGTGTTGACTTTTTAATTGCTCAATGATCTGTAATTCATAGACACCTTGATTTAAGTCCTTTGTGTATGCATGTGTGTTGGGGCAAAATCAGTGGTGAAATGCTCGTTTTTTCTACCATAGAAGTGATTCATGAACGTGAGCGTTGCTTCTTGATGTTACTGTCTTACTTATAGTGCTTTGGTTTTACTTGTGCGAGGTATGTCTGCATGTGAAAGACTTCCACTGTAAATAGGTTGAAGAGATGGCTTGATGACGTCCTGTGTTTTATGTGTCAGAGGCGAAGAGCATTCATGTCAACTTCACTTGTGCCAAGAGTACTGTTAAGATATTCAGGGTTGAAACCGCAACTCTGCTCAGCATGTGCAATTTTCACTGTATAACAGAACAATCTTCCTGTCTCTGGGTCTGATGGTTTAGTCGCTCTCTGCGTAAGGAATCTTTTAGGGCAATATTGTCCATGAACCTGTTTCTACTGCAGTCAGCTCAACATGCTTTGTACATCTCTGAAAACTATTTCTGAGGTAGATTTATTTAAGCAAAATTCTGAGACTTTACATCTAAAATATATTCTGCATAGTCAACCTGCAGTGATTGAATTCATTTGAGTTGTTACAACAAAGAGAAGGAGAAGCAAACAGCAGCTGAAAAGCTAACGTATTAGTTTAAACCATGCAATTCATTATAAATGCTATTTCTGCATACTGCTGTCCATGAACTGGAGCTTTTTAATTGCCTTGTTGGTATACTACAATGTTTCATGCATATATAAAGTGTATTATATCACAATGACTACAAGCAAGCGATTTTGATACTAGTTAAAATTATCCGGATTATATTTTATTCTGATTTCCATTCATACTTTATTTGGAACTGCAGCTGACCTACTTGTTCATTTCAATTAAATACTTTGAGACATTGTCTTCTCTTTTGTAGAAAAGAAGAAAGGAGAGCACAACGCTGAAGGAGAAGGGAAATGAGCAGTTCAAGAAAGGAGGTGGGTTAATAATCTTTTAACACCATACGGATGTTAGAGAATCTTAAATTAATACTTAGCCATCATGATGATGTTGCAGAAAACCCCTAGGAAGATCTCACTCCTATCATTGTTCAAATCTATCATCTATGTCATTTTTCATCCAGCTCTGGAGAACAGAAAGTGATAGCAGACCTCCTTAAGAGTTAAGTTTAAGTCACAAAGACTTGGATTACTAAAGCAGGATTCTCATGAAAGCAAAGTGTCTAAATCCAAGAATATGATACAGAATTGACTGCCTTCCAAGTGCTAGGGTTTCTTTTACTAATCAAAAAAGGCTTCCACTAGGCTCTGAGTTTTGCTAATACATGTGCTTAGAATTGATGCACGGCTCAGTAGCTCTGTCATACCTTTGTACGTTTCCATGTTTCTTTTTATCCACTGACTATCTGTTTTACATTTTATTTCTGTGTGTTTGTGTGTGTAGGTATATATACAGATATCTATATATACATACACACATATATATATGTACATCTATATACATATAGACATACATGTATATGTGTATATAGAGAGATGTACAGATACACACACATACATATGTTTTTACAAAAATCTAGAGGTATGTAAATTTCTAGCTTATGCCAGAACTGGACATGTTCTGAACATAGTTAGAACGTAACAACAGGGTTGAGGTCAGTAATGAATAACTGTACCAATACTTTTTAATTAAAAAACATAAAAGGGAAAGTGATTTTGACACTCACCTTTCATTTAATGTTCTGGTAGTTAGAGGATTCACAAAGAAACCAGGAAATGCAGATTCATACTTTCTTCAGTCATCAGGGACACAAACAAATAACTTGCCCTTCCCAGAAGTATACTCTGATAACCAGACAGTAGCCTTCCTATCGGAGGTCTCTTATTGTGTGCTAAGAGAGCAAGATTCCTGGGGAATGGTTTACCAGTTCAGGCAAACATCAGAGCAGGCAGAAGGGAACTGCTCAGGCCATGAAAGCAGTAACCTGTAACGTTGGCCGAAACATTTTTTGAAGTCTCATCCATAGCATCTTCTTGAGAAATTATTTGGCAGATCTTTTCAGTGTACCTGTGCCTGCCAAAGTGCTTATTAATCAGAAATACACATCCTTTAAAGCACCTGAATGGTCACCAGCTAATGTACACAGAAAGAATTGCTCTGTTTTGAGGACAATGCACTTGTTGGCTGGCAGGGCGTTGTTTGGAGTCAGTATAGAGCCTTTTCACTCTTGACTCTACCTTTATGAGAAAACGAATAACTTGATAATCCCATGTGGTTTACCACTGGTCCTTGCTTTAGACGAGACTTGATGACAGATGACCTTCGGGTGATAATGGGTTTGTGGTGACTGACCTTTAAGTCAGTCTTTGAAGATGATGTGGTAAATAAAATATCTCCATAGCTGCTTTGAACAGGTATTGGGGCAGTGACATGTTTCAGCATATGCTTCCTACCAGATTGAGGGTACGCTTAATCTAAAGAGATTCTACCTCTAAGGCTGGTACTTAAATGGAATGAAATTATTCCAGGGATGAGAATTATATGCACATCATGCAGCACTTGTTACATTAAGCTCAGAACTGTATTTCTGCTTTTACAAGGGTGTTGATTTTGAAATAATTAATTGTCATTGATCTATGTACTACTTAGTGATGCACTTTGTCTGAGAGCAGCTACTGCTTTTGGTTTAATATTGCATCATATATTGAGAAATGTTTCCAAATAAATCTTAGCATGTGGTTCCCTGACTGTACTGGCATTTGAAATAAATTATCTGTTTTGTTTTTTTTTTTCCTATTGCATCTGCAGAATATGGAGAGGCAGAAGACTCTTACACGAAGGCTCTGCAAATTTGTCCAGCCTGCTTCCAAAAAGATAGGGCTGTCTTGTTTTCAAACAGAGCTGCTGCAAAAATGAAACAGGTGAATATTCTTTTTATTTTGTGAAACACCATGTATTGATTGTATGACAAATGCAATGATGAAGTTATTAGGGGTTCATAAAGGAGAGCTGTTTGAAGATTTTGCTGCTTGCTCAGTTTCTCCTTCTCCCAGTAGAAATGCTGGTACACTTGGTTTTGCTGAGGAAGAATATAAACCTGGAAGTTGCAATTGGAACAGCTGCTCAGAGTTGCTCTGCTGCATTATGTTTAAAACACTGATTTTTTTTTTTTTTAATTCCCTCTATTTTAATGAAATTTGAAGTTCATGTGGAACAGATGTCTTTAAGCATATTTAGTGTATGCAGACCATGTATTAGATTGTTCAGAGTTGTAGCTAGTTAGTGTGTTTTCTAAAAGCCTGCATTGTCATATACTTGTCTTCATTTAATTGGCTCAAATGCGTTGAGGCATGAGCAGGACTTCCTAACTATGCCTTTATTAATTCAGTTAGCTTGCTTCCTTCATAATTGCTAGGTAGTAGGACAGAACTATATAGTATGGCATGGTCTGGATAGAATGGCTGCAGCTTTCTTCATACATTTTCCATTCCTTGACCAGGGATAGGTGCCCAGATGTTACCAGAATCAGCAATGCAGTTAGGGAGCATGGAAGGCATAGAACACAATCTGTCTGAACAGAAACTTTCACTTCTTTAGAAAGAGGAGATACTAAGAATTCTGGAGAAATTACTCCCTATTTTTTCCTTTGTTTTTAAGATTAAATTATTACAGGAAAATAGCACAGTAACTCCTATCCTCAGTTTACTCTCCTGCAAAGGGAACTTTCTTGCAGTTTTCATCCAGTATTGAGACAGATGCAGCTCTGTTTAGACATTTACCTTGCAGCTGTATTTAGGCATAAATAAAGAAAGTGTTACTTAGCATAGCATATTCTTGTTTGGGTAGAATTATCTAGCTTGTTGTTGGGATACTGAATTGTTTGAGCAGACAAGGAAAAAAAATGGGATAAAATCTGTAATAACAAGCTTGGACCTTTAAAATATGAAAGCTGTAAACTGAAAAACCTCCTCATAGTTCAGATGTTAACTATTCATATCAGTGGGAAACTAATCCAATGGTCTCCAAAGGAGCCCAAGAACTGTGCACAAACTGGTGTATCTTACCAGTACAGATCAGTGGAACGTGACAGACCAAATACATTATTCTGAAAATAGATTCATATTATTAATAACTTCCCCATTAAGTTTGTTCTTTCATATCTGCTGCACCCATTTGCTTTGCACTACAATAAAAGCTTGTGAGGCATTCTTCTGTGAGACAGCTTCTGTTTTATGGAGTAGAAAATAGTTCCTTTGGTATAGAAAGATTGCTACTACTTGTATCAACAATACAAGCATGGAATAGCTTGATTTTTTTTTTTTTTTTTTTTTTTTTTAAGCCCTTTTAGTTTTGATGAAAACAGGATCTCTGTCTCAGCTTTTCTGCCTTTTTTTTTTTTCGTGTTTCATTATAAGCAGATTGCCTGCCTCTCGTCTTCTAACTGTGGTTGTCTGGGTGCACTAAAATCTTGTCCTTTCCACTTCTGGAAGTCTCATGCATTGTCCCTTGTAGAGAAAGCTGTGTTAGTACTAAAGACAGTGTCTGGTTTCCAAATGTCTTAGCTCGTACAGACAAGAATTTATCTGGGAGTCTTGGGAACCATCTATTCTAACCCCTTAATTAATTGCCAAAGATAGAAAAGCTGTAGCTGGGTTAAGCCAAGGCCTGCAGATGTGACTCAGCCTTTGGACTGTAGCTTGCTGCGGCTGTTCAGTGCAGACCGATTAGCGGGGCAGCCCTGCGATTTGAACACTGCAGCCTTCACAGAGAGGAAGCTAATCACTGGTAAAGAGCTTTACATTAGAAGCTACGGTATGAAAAGCCTTGATTACATGAACATCCCAGTTCCTTGGAATGCCAGACAAACCTTTTTGCTTGCAATTGTAAATACTCTGTTTGCCAAGAAATACGACTTAAATATAACAAAACTGTTCTGTGTTCTAGGACAAGACGGAAGCTGCCCTAAGTGACTGCAGCAAAGGTATGACTTTTTTTTCCTGTGTGCTGCTCTTGTGCCAGATCTTTCTTACATAAATTACACCAGTTAGTGCCTTACTGCAGAGCTGTAATTTTAGTCATAAGGGTCTTTAAAGAATTTATAGAAAGCTGTGGTGGAAGACACCTGAATCTAGAGTTATTTATATTATTTATTTTGTAAAATATCTATCAAACTTTTCCTGTCTATAATAATTTACTTTCTGTTCTCTTGTGCCAATAAGGCTGCTGTTTTTACTTCTTTTTAGTAGGAAAGTCTTTTTATTATGGAAGCTGTTGGCTTGCACCTACTATTTTAAACCCACTTCCACCTGCGATTGCCCCCCAAATCTTGGTTTAATCCCAGATTCCAAAGAACTGGGAGGCCTTACAGAATTAAAAGCATTATCAAGTCCCTTTTATGCAAGGCTTTTGCTTTGTCACAAGGGCTTATGCTCTCCCGTTCTTGTCCTGCATATTTTTCTCTCTGCAGCTTCTGGTGAAATCATTTCAGCTGTGCATTGCTTTATTGCTTCCACCCACTCACCCATGCTTGAATATTTGTTAAACTCCCCATGACAGCTGGGGAAAAAAGTCCAAATTACCAATCAGAAGACTAATCCCATGGCTGCATGCCAGTACTGCTTGTACAGTAAATATGAGTTTGTACATGCTAAAAGTATTCTTGAAGGTAACAAATTCTAGCTGGCCTCTGTTACATTGGAATTTTGCCTTGTTTTGGTGGTGGTGCATTTTGAAAAACACTTCTGCTAATTTTGTAGTGGTTGGAAAGGAATTGGTCTGCTTTGCAGCAGTGAGACTTAAACCCACCATCGCTTGACACTCCCCAGGGACTTGGCTTACAAACTGCAATGCAACACTTGGAGCACAGCCGAGCAATTCACACTAACCTGCAACTTGCTGACTGTAGCATTGTCTTTGTCCTTCCAGAAGAAATAAGCTAGAATATTTAGCTAGATAATCCTAGATTTAATTGTCCTGAGAACAATGTTAATGGGTTAGTAATTATAAAATGGGCAGTCTTTCACATTCCTTCTTTCTATGATGAAAAATGGATGAAGAAATTCTTGAGAAATTACCATTTGCAGATTACTGTTAAGTTTAGCATTCAGTCTTAACTGCATCTGTAAACGCAGTCGTGGCTGCCAAGGGAATAAGGAGAGCAAAAGCTTAAATTCAGTCACTATGCCTCTCCCATAACTGTAGAGCTAATATAACCATTTGTGGATTCCCAACCCAATTTTAACTGTTTGATATTAGAGTAAGTTCAGAAGAACACCAGTAGTTCTCCTGGAGTTTTTCTCAACTTGAACTGAGATAAGCAAGGAAATGCTATATGTATCTTTAGGTATATTTAACTTTAGCTGTAACTTAATAATATACACATATTAAATATTCAGAAGATGAAAAATATCTTACAGGTCCCTAAAATTTCTGAAGTGTCACTTAGATTCTCTGCTATGTAGTATTGCAAAATTAAATGTTTGTGCATTACAAATTGCTTCTGTCTGTCATAGATTGTAGATATTAAATGAAATATTTTTGCATTAGACTTTCCCAGGTGCATGTGTGCCTTTCTGAATTATGACTTAGCTTTTAAACTATGACTCTGCTTGTTTCTAAGCTATGTTATAAAGATAACTATTAAGAATTTAATACACACTTAAGAATTCATTTGAGGGGTGTAGAAATGTTTCAAGTAAAATACTGTGCTTTGGTTTTGTTTTCTAGCAGTGGAATTAGATCCTAACTATATTAGAGCTTTGCTGAGGAGAGCAGAGCTCTATGAAAAAACAGAAAAACTAGATGAAGCTCTGGAAGATTATAAGGCAGTCCTAGAAAAAGACCCATCAGTTCATCAAGCCAGAGAAGCTTGCATGGTAAGCCTTTTTAGTATGTTTTGGCCTAACTTTAAACCAAGGTCTTTTCTTTCTTATTCTAAATATTCAATGCTGCTTATACAAGCAGCTTCATATGCAGTGGTGATAATTTTTTTTTCAAGTCTGAAAGCCTAGTGGTTTTGTCATCTGGTTTTACGTATGGAAGGTTACGTGAACTGCTGCAACCTCCATGACAAGTCTCAGGTCCATAAAGCATAGTCCTCTTTTTACTTTTGTAAAATGAGTGAAAGTAAACGTGTGTTCTGAGCTGTAAGCCTATAATTACACATTTAGCTGTTGAATAGCGCATGTGTGCACACAAACACTTCATTTGAGTTTTCTGATTGAGGCTCTTAATTGTATTTATGCATTTGCTAGAAAAGGTTGCCTGAACCACTGCTGCATTTTAGCAGCCATCCTTTCAATAAGGATGGAGATCAGAACACAAGCACCCTATAATACAGTTCTTGCTAGCTGTTTAATTAGGGGGAGTCTGGTTTTCTTTCAGTAGAATTATTTTTCCAACTAGTAAGTTTGCAGTCAAATGTGTTTACAGCATAATTATAAAATAATTACTTTTTGATGACTTGATTATGTAACTTTGAGAGTGGCAGAGAGGCGGGATTCCATGAGTCTGTATCCATGTTTGTAGCTACTTTAAAATGTTGATATATTTGTTTCTCAATGTAACTTTTCTGTTCTTGTTCTTTGCTATGCCTTTTGTGTACTGGCCACTTTGAGTTATTTTACTAATAGTGACTGAAGTCTGCTATTAATATTCAAAAACTGCCTTTCACTTGAAGAAAAAGGCACCTCCTGATGCAGTTACTTTCTTGGTTCTAAAAAAAAAAAAAAAGAATTCTCCAGCTTAGTAGTGTGTGCCAATATCCACTTTTAATCAAATTACAAATGCTTCAGGATTAAACATTTCTTGCAGAATCTTTCCAATATTTCTGTAAGTGTAAGGAAATGCTTTAAAAGTTTCCTTGGCCTTTAGGATGTGTCAGCTTGGATGAAAAAAGGTAAACCCCTAGCACTTCCTGAAACCCCCATCTAACATGTAAATAATCGCTACGCAATGGGGATTTAAAGTCACTGCCACAGACTGCTGATTTGAGGTTTTAAGTAACTCTTTGTGGAAAGTACCCACAGGAAGTGATTTTTCAAGTGATATTTAGTATGTTAATGTTCAGTGTGGAAAATAGCTATGGATTTGACAAGTTCAGAGGGTCTTTTTGCAAGGGTAGCAAGAAGGGAAATTTATTTTGTGCTAAAAGCTCCTCTCACAGGCTGCTTGCTGTTCTTATTTTTGAAAAGAGGTTATGAAGGCTGTGTTGAAAGGACAGATGTGGTAGATGTGGCCAGACAGCCTGTAGTTTTGAAGGAACATGTGCTAATGAAAGGTAGCCACTATTAAAAGTACAGTGGTAGTCACTTTTTGTCAAAGTGGGAGCTTCAGGTCAGGGTAGGTTAATAGTTTGCAAGCACCAGAGAGCCTGGAAAGAGCTGCCCGTCTTCTACAGGGAAAACAACAGGCAAACTCTTCTTTACTTCTGTTTTAAGGTAAATGGATGCATTTTTAACATGTAACTCTTAGTTGGGCACCCAAATCCATATGCCAGTACTTGACTTTATATCTGGTTAAATTTTCAAAGGGCATCATTATTTTAGTTCAGCTTCACATCAGTGAACCTGCAATGTATTCTGCCCCATAAAGGAAAAAAAAAAATTTTCACCCACAAAATTATCTCTAATACTGCTTTGAATATGTCAATGCAGAAATAATTTTGACTGGCTTAGGTTTAATTGTTTTAACTCTCCATTTGGGAAAATAAATCAGTAGTGGGTTTGTTTGATTTCTACTATTACTTTGTTTTTTTCCTCCTTTCCCTTAGAAACTGCTTTTATAGCATATTAGACAAGAAGCCTTGCCTGAAATTACTTCCCTTGGGACTGGATCAGTTGCACTGATGGCAGAAAAATATTCTGCTTTATTGTGTAACTCCCATTAGTGGTAAGGGTATGGTTTCACAAAACAGCTAAACGGACCTGCTAACTACCTGCTGCTTACAACGCTGTCCAGTTGCTCTCCTTGTGCTAGCACTGGCATTAGCTCGCGTCCAACCCCAGGGGATGGCTGGTTCTATATAGAGTCTGGCAGACAACTAACTCTGCTAAAGGGAAAAATAGCAGCAAGCAAGCAAAAAAAAGCCAGCAACAAAAAAGCCCCAAAGTAAATACTGTTATATTGCCTTGGCTTTTTGCAGTCAGACCAGTCCTATTGCAAATGCTAGTGAGAAGGAAAGAAGATGTGGTCAAGGCAGTGCAGGAACCGGGGCCATCCCTTTTGGCAGCACCCACTGACAAGGTCAGTTTACTGTACTGTGAAACAACCCCCTGGTGCTTGTTGCACGCATCTGGTTGAGAGCAGGAGAGCACTTCATCACCTAGCTCTTGGCAATGGCTTCATACATGACAAGCTTGTCAAACATCATTTCTGCCTGATGGGTCCATCACAGTCTAGAAAAGAGTATTTGTGTTGGCCTTGTTCGTAGTCTCCTAGCTGAGTCTATGGCTTATTTGATCCAGGAATTCAGCCAAGGAGTCTTCTGACGTTTGTAAAGGAAGCGATGGGGTTTAGTTTCTGTGGCTTATAGTCTTTTAGCATTAGACTAGTTACTTGTGATCTAGTGTGATCTAGTGTGATCTAGCCAGTTACTTGTTAAATTAGTATTGCTGCAGAAGGAGTGTGTTGTAGGAGCTCATCACGCAAAGAATGACTGTGGAGATCAGACAGATTGTTATGAACCAACAGTTAGGACTCCACAGATTAAGACTTGGGAACACTGTCTGTAGGTGGTACAAAATGTAGCGAGTTTAAAATACATGTATTTTGTCTGATTGGAACCCCCTGAAAGTATAGATAATGTCTGTTATACCTCTTGCAAAAACCACAATTTTCTTTCAGTGAGCATGCCTCTAATAATCTCACAAAAGAGCCCTTGCTCACTAACCAGTGGAGATTTGGGCTAGAAGAGAATCATAAACAGTGCCGCTGTTCTTCCTGGCTATCTTTCAGGAATGTTTCAGAGCGATCAGTAATTTATTCTTAATTTTCGTAGCTGGGAAGTACAGAGGTTGACTGTCTCGTATACCTTCTGCTCCTTGACCTCATTTTGCTAGGCAGAGGCTTTAGGCTCACATGTGGTGCAGAACACTTTGTACAAAATGCCCTCAATTTACACTGCAATGGTATTTAGGACATTCTGCCCTGAGCTGGTCCTGTTCTTTGTCAGCTTTCAGGGTAGAAGCAATATTTTGAGACTGAAGCTTAAAACTCCCCTCTTGAAAAATCGTTAAGGAAATGCTGACAGCTAGTTTTACACTTTTTTAAATAGTCATAATAAATCTCTAAATTTCATAATAACATTACAGCTGGAACTATTTTTTTGACTCCACATATATGGCTAACATATCTAATATACAGGAGACTAAGAAGCTCTGCTTTACTTTAAGGTAAAGTGCATTGCTCTTTGCAGAAATACCACAGCATTCCCCCCCTGCCGCACCCCGCCCCCCGCTTACTGGTAATAAAAATGGTGCATCAAGAAAATCTGCAAATTAGCTTCATTCGCTGTTAGAGCAAATCTTTCTCCTTCCTGTATATAGAAAATATTTCACATACTGCTTTAGGGAATGTCATGATCTTGTTAAATGTATTGAATACATGATAGTTCTTTGCTTTGACTCCTGATTTGGTAGCTACTCTAAAATTTCAGTACTGTGTCTATTTCATGAGTACAGTGCTAGTGTTTTGATTTAAAGCCTAGCGTCACACACTTTAATTACATTTGACGTCTTCAATGCCAGATTAAACGGTTTGAAGTTACAAAGTTTTGTGGTCAGGTAATCCCTATTGATGCTTTCTCAGAAAGTGTTTAATTATATGGTATTGATCTTTAGCTTTTGTTTTTAGGAGGTGTATAAGTGTGTTCTGTGAATTTTAGCTTCAACACAGTTTTTGAGGGATTGGCAGGCCAGATAAACTTATTTACCAAAAGAAGCTGTACTTTGAGATAAGTTTCATAAACACCAGATAAATAGCTGTCCTTATGGACACTTTTCTATAGATAACTAATCTTGCAAATACATTTCTGGAGTGAGAAATGCTGAGTCTTTGGAATAGTAGTATTCAGACAGACAAAACATAGAGTACGTATTTCAGATCAAGGATTTGTGTCTTCATTTCCCGCTAAAGCCTAATGCCCAAACGTGAGAGACGCGTGCTATATATGCCAAACTCATCCAAGATTCAGCAGATCTCACAGCCACGATGCAAACTGAATTTAGAGCCTGGGGATATCCGCACATGTTTTCATGCAGGCAGCTTGGGTCCAGATCTGCACCCAGCTTAATAAGCCCCTCTGGGTCAGCAGGAGTCAGATGAGGTCTGACTGAGCTAATTAGATCTGGCTCACTGGTGGTGATGCTGGGCCTGGGCAGGTTCAAGCTTAGCCATCCATGTATATCTGCATTGTTTTCCTTACTCGTATTTCTGGGGGTTTTTTTGGGTATACCACCTCTCTTCCCCATCACTATAGAAAATGTACTGTATTTGCCTGTATTCGGCAGTGTACGTGGCGTTGAAGCAGAGAGGAGTAGCCAGGCAGCCTTGTCAATGCACTTTTTCTTGAGGTGAACGTCTTATTTCACTGTGGCAATGATACCAGGGTGACAAACCTATCCATGATGACTGGAGGAATGACAGGAAGGGACAAGATTAGGAAACAAATTCTTTAACTGTGTTGAGAAGCCAGTTATCACAAGGGAAGTGTTTCAGGAGTGAATTCCACACCTGTTTCCATAGTCTGCAGCTGTAATTAATTTACTGAGAGCACCATTACAGTAGATCTGCCTCATTTGCTATGGCAAGAACAAACAGCAAGGTTATGCATATAATTGCATGCTGAACTACCAGAATTATACAGTGATATCATGGTATAAAAGCTTGAAATAGTACTTCTGAAAAGTACGAAAAAGATGTATAAAAAGTAACTGTCATTCATAATATATTTTGTTTTAATATTGTATTTAACTGATGTATAGAAAATGGAAAATTTAAATGATGCAATGGTAAATTTAGTTGTAGTGAATACAGAGTTATAATTTTAAAATTATCATTACAATCATATAGCAAAACATCAGTACCATGTAAGGATGGAAGATGAGTCACAGCTGTTCTAGGCATAAATGGGCACCTCAGATAGTCAGGAATGCGTAGACCATGCAGTTATGTAATGCTCATTAGAAACATGTGGTAAATTTGTGATGCTGTAGCAGTTTTTAACATTGGTGCCAGTTCTGAGAAGGAAAAAAGCACATTAATGAACTGTTACTTGGACTGCTACCTTGCTCAGGATGAACTGCTGGAGTTCCCTCCCCGTGATGAAGTGCCAAATCAAGGCCCTTGTTTACAATACCCTCTCCTCCTTAGAACTTTGCCATATATTGTGTAATAAGATGCTGCTCATTAAACTGTGTCCTGAAGTTCATAGACAGTTAATTCAGTGTTCTTCTGATAAAATACTTGTATTTAGAAGATCTTCATGTTTTCACAGTGGGGATTTCCCTGAATGTGATGCCACTGAGAACTGACTGTATGGATGTTTTCCTCATTACACCTGTGTTTGTGTTCAGAAGTCAAATGCTGTGCTTGCTTAGTTCCTCTAGCCTCTCTTACCAAATGTAATGTATGCAGCAGAGGAAATAGGCCTAAAACATACTTTAAATATAAGTCTCTTAAATTCCATAAGCTTTTCAGTTAAAATTCCAAGCAAACAGATCAGGTCTGGTTTTTAGCAGTAAAAATGTATGCCCGTATGAAACCTGCACTTACAAGTTATGACTTACTGTTTATGTGAACTGATGTCATACGATGAATTACAGGTTTCCAAAATAAGATGAAAGTGTGGTTTGACATAAGGATTCCTTTTAAGCCACAAACAGTGTATCCTGGGTATGTGTATGAAAATTCCAATAGCTTAACCTACAGTATTATTGAAAGCATGGGTCTGATTCCAATTTTTCTCTCTCTCTCCACAGCGATTACCTAGACAAATTGAAGAGCGGAATGAAAAGTTAAAGAAAGAAATGTTAGGTAAGTAGTATGTACATATAACTTGCATAATAAACTTCATAGTCTACTAGAAAAATAAAAATGCATGAGTAGAATCTCTTGTATAAAATTTAAAGAAGGTAAATCTTAAAGGAAATACTTGTTCTGTGTTAAACAAAATTCCTGATTTCTTTGTAGTTCTCTGTTGCTTGGTGTCACCTCTACAGTAAGTCCTTGCCAAGCAATTCCCCCATACAGAAAAAGCTATTAGTTAAATTTAAAGAAAGAATACTTAGGACCTTCTAAACCAATTTAATATTGATCCCTGTAAAAGTAGGGGAAAATGCTTTGAAACACACCAACTTTCTCTCTGCAAGTAAACCTTCAAAGGAAACATTCCTATGAAAGGGATAAAACAGGGTTTTCACTAATCCTTTACGTAAAAGTTGTCCGCCAGCTGTAATAACTGAGCATGTTTGATCTTGTGGCTGAAGACATAAATTTGGTTCTTTTTGTAGCTCTTCCAACCTAAAGACCTCCAAGTTCTTCATGTTTACCTTGATTTATATAGTATTTCGGTTCTGTTTGTTTGGAGGCTGAATTAGACCTACCTGCTGTTACAGACAGGGATCTGGCCTTGCTAGGGGTGGAATTAGGTTTCCTCAGTGCGTAGCTTATTGTCTTGTGACATTTTACAATTCTGTACCAACAGATACTATTGACTCTACTTGTTTGTAGAAAAAATAATTTAATTAATATAACACATTTGAATGTATGTGTCCCCATCATTGTGTTGACTGGTAGTGCTTCGATAATATCTTAACTGGATTGATGTATTTCAAAAGGATAACTACTTAAAAAAGATTGCCCAAGCAAGATTTGTTCTCATATGTAATATTAAGTATAAAGCACTTCCTTGCACCGCTCGCGGTGTTATGGTTAAACTAACGGTCCTGCCCAAAAAAAGACCGCTGTCAACATTGTCTACTGTCTCCTAGTTAACAGGGTTTGTTAATTGTTATAGGTTGAGACAGTACATAAGCCAATCTGACATTTTGTTGCTTCTTAAAATGAGTTTTTATTTTTATACAATCTTTTCATTTGTACTGTTTAGAAAATCCACACAAAAGAGCAAGGACAAATGACAGTAAAAGATAAAGAGAAACTAACTGTACCTAACCTGCTTCAGAAAGAGCTTTCAATAGTTATCTGTTTACTCATTCTAGATGTGACAAGTAGTAGATGAAATGCTATTTTAAGACTAGTAGGCTTTGAGGGTTTTGCTATTCTGCAGAGAATCAGGTTAAATAAACTCAGTCTGTCTTGCATACTGCAACACTGATTCTTAAAATATTAGGGAAGAGGAGACTGTTTCAAGGGCTTATGATGAGGGTGATTTTTTTTTTTTTTTTTTTTTTTTTCCCCCTAGCTGTGCAGGGAGTCTGATTTACTCTTGCTTTGTACCTGTTTTGACCTGGTAAAGTTGCAGTGAGGCTTTCTAGAGCTTTACACCATCAGATTCTGTTTCCACTATTGTACTTGGAACAAGCCATAAATAAAGAAGGTTAAGTGTGATAGTGCTATAAGTAAATGACAAATGCAGAAAATCTCCAGAAGGATCATGCCCATTTGTAGGATATGGGATGAGCTTCAATACAAAGTAATATGAAAACAATTCCTGATCTTTTTGGAACTCTCCCTTTGTATCGTTGTTACCAATGTCTGAAGGGCCTCACCAATCACAAGGGACTGTATTGAAACAATAAATCCAGCTTTATAAACTGTCATTACAAACCTAGTTCTATACTGCTGCTTTTGCCTAGATTGCAGTCTAGATGTGATCTTTTTAAAAAGTGTTTATCCAGTGGCAGTTAGGATTTCAGAACTGAACTGGTCTTTTGAGAACCTCTTCAGGCTGTTTATATTGGGATTCTCAAGAAAGGAATCCCTTCTCAATGATGATACATGCAAGGAGATACACTGATGTTTACTGGTGTAAACAGCCAGGGATGGGAAGGAAATGCTTCCCAGGGTTAACAAAGTGCTGCTATTCTGTCTGAGGTCAAGGAAAAAACATTACAATTGAAGGAGGAGGATTAGACGGGAATTCTGGAAGGAGGGAAAGAAGACAAACTTGATATAGTGTGGTGGTTAAGTGACTTCTTTTGATTGTTTTTGTTGTACAATGTATTTGCTTTAAGCTGTTTCAACTTTCAAGAACTTTGTTAATGTTATTTACCAAGTAAGTACTCAGTCAGAATGCTTGTTGTGATCTGTTAGGAGATTATCAGACTTACTGGTTAAACAGTGCCAGGTGTGCAAGAATTCATTTCCCCACCCTCTTACAGCCGAGTCAGCTCAGGTGTCTGCGTTGTACCCCAGATTTTTTGATTCCAGGAGAGCAAGTCAGATGCATCCTAGTAGTTCCAGGCTAGGCCAGGTCGTGGAGCACGGACACTAAACTTAAATTAGTAACTAACAAAATCTTCAGAAAGAATGTTACACTTAATGCTTTGGCTCCTTTGAAGTTTGGATATTGAATTGAATTCTTATTTTAGTCAATGAATCAGCCAGTAACGTTGTTTTTCTAGGCTTTTATTCTTTCAACTAAAACTAAGTCCTGGTATACCCAACTGAAGCTGTGTACAAACAAACGAAGATAAATGGAGTGCATCTTCCTCCTTCCCCAAGTGTGTTTCCTGTTTTCCAGTGCTACAGTTCATTAGCACATAGTTTGTCAGAAGCTGAAACCACTTCTTAAGTGATTGTGTGTAAATAAGTCAGAGTACACATTCTTGGCTGGATTTTTCTTCCAGACTACCTAACTATGAATTCTTGTGTGCAAGTGGTAGTGCATGTGATTGATGAAGCTGATGTCACTAGAAAAAGCGTGTTTTGTTGCCAAACCAAGTTCATTTCTGCTTTGTGTTCTGCAAGGGTCTAACTTTTCCAAAGCTGACATTTGTATTTAAATTATTTTTGTATTTTCCATTCAGCCTTTGCAGGTTAGTGCTGCCAATTGCCACTGAAGTTTGCTCAGTACAAACTAACCTCAGAATTTCACACTAAAGAAAGCTTAACTTACACCACACTCTGAACGTAGCTTTTAAACCCATGTGGCTCTTTCCCTTTATGCCTTCCTAAGGTGAGCATCCTCTGCCTTAGTAATTGCCCAGCATGTGGACATATACAGACCATTTTCTGTGTTCTTTTTTATTTCTCTTCTGACCTTAAAGCCAAAGATCTCCAGCTATTGCGCAACAAGCTAGTCTTGTTTAGAGAAACTATAATGATTGTGATAACTAGGAACATCTCCTTTGGGGAGAGGGTGTTGGGAAGAGGGGAAGTTTGGAATAGTTCTAGCAAGGTTTAGCAACTTGGGGGCTGTGACAACAATGCATTTTTCTGCATGGCTACAGGGGAGACAGGCATATTGAATATAAAAAAATGGGATGGATCATATGCCAATCTGTGTGACCCATCTTATACGCATAGAGTTCATCAAATCCAATTAAAAACTATTGGGACTTTCAGCTTAAGTTATATGTGAGTGCATTCCAGAAAACACTGGAATGTACTCAGTTATCCATGTGATTAATAGGAAGGCCTATCAGAGTGTATAACCTGGGTCTTTCTGCCATTAAGAGATTTTTCCAACTACATGAGATCAGCAACGATACTTGTTAGGCTTAGTGCCTAAAGAATTAGTTTCTTTCTTTTTCTGATACTGAAGGGTATGCTGTATTTGCAACTAAGCTGCTAAACCCCATACTGTATATAGGGAGGTCACTTTAAATAGTTCAAACCAGAGCTAATATACAGTCACTTTTAGCTCAGTCCTCACTTACCATTTAGGGAAGGGAAAAGGATCTGCCCTTGCTCTTTTAATTGCTTAAGAAATGTTGTTGGTAATACAGAAAGTTATACAAAGATAAGACCTCATCAGGAAATTTCTCCTGTCCAAAAAGAATTCTTAACAAAAACAACATACAGCTTTTCAATTTCCAAACACCACATTAACACTAGCAACTGTACTAGAATTATTGTCAGAAAGACTGAATAGCAATTCGTTTTGGCTGTTACATCTTAATGTAAATCATGATAAATCTTTTTGTGCGTCTGCCTTTTGCAGCAGGATGTTACACTGCAGTTTAGGTGAGTCATGAATCACAGACTTCTGAGCTCTAAATTGATTTTTACCAGTTAGTTTTCTTGCTACCCTCTGAATATCGCTTTGCTGAAGAAACTTAACATGCTGGAGTTCCAGGTGAAAAGTAGACGTAGTCTCTCTAAAATATAAAGAACAAGATCTATGAAAATAAAGTCTCAGAGAGGAGAATGTGACCCTGCTCGGGGACAAGCGAGTGTTAGACTGCTGAGAACTCTTTGGAGCTGAGTCACAGCTCCACATGCCTTTTTCCTTCCTTCAAGCACAGTCTCTGTTTTAAGAGAGCTTTTCTTTGGGGGGAGGGGGAGGTTGGACTTAACTACAGATCTTAATTTAGGGATGAAAGGAGAGTGGGGGAGGAGGAAATAGTGCTTTCCTACAATGATGGGTTTATGTGCGCCAAGACAGCAGGAGCAGTGCTTTGGGCTTGAGTTCCCGGAAAAGGCAAGGCTTTCTTCTGCTTCATTAACAATTTGTTAAATGTGGCTGCACCAAAAGGCATGGCTGTACGTGGATTTAAGTGATAGAACAGGAAGGTGAGGAAGGTGACTTATGACTGTATTGTTTTAATTATTCAATCACAGTGAGATGAAGAATCAAGTATTAAGTATATCATGCAGTCTTTAGCTTCTCCCAAAGAGCTGGCCTAGCTACAAGCAGGAATACCAAGGCAGTTGTTCAGTGTTTATTGGCTTTAGTGTGACCGGAAAAGAGCCATCGTGCTAACTCCAATGAGAAAAGACCTTTCACGGTTTCCTGAAACAGGCAAACTCATCCGCCTGCTCCTGAGCCAGCTGCAGTGCCTGGACAACTTGTGAGCTGTTTACAACTGACTCTGGCAATGCCAGATGATGCCAGGATTCTTCCACCAGTAGACAAAGACACTTCTCACCCCAAACCTGAAGCTAAGCAATGACCGACTGGTTGTCTAGAAGTACAATAGCAACCATTCATCCCAGTCATAGAGATGCTGTGAACAACTTTATAGTTTTATAACCAAAATGCTTTTAGGCTGCAGTATAAAACTATGAACTTGATTGTTAACTTAAACAGGGTATAGCTTAAAAAACCCTCACCACCAGTACAAAGAAGCTAATCCTAGCTGAGTCACTCAGTGGAATGACTTTGGCCACATCACTCAACCATGTCATCTGTTAATCCACAAAGGAAAAAAAAGAATCAAATTGAAGAAAAATTCTGTCTCACCAACTAGATGCTTTTGTAGCCTAAGGTTGTCTTTTTTTCCTGTGTAAGGCCCTGGAATTTCCATGTTGACTCTCAAAGACCAGTTGTCTTTACAATAATGCCCAGTTGTGAACCAGCACTTTGCAAGATCTTACTTTGGCATATTTAGGAGTACTGTAATAATGCTGTTAGTTTCTTTATGCAGGACTGGGTTGTTCCTTAGAATAAAAAGTTTACATTTTTCCCAGCTGTTGTTTCTTTTTGTATTTTCTGTGAATGTGTTCAAAAAAGCTCCCTCTGCCCCCACTTCAATTTTGTAAATGTGATTGAAAAAATAGTGTATTTTGGTTTATGGCGGTGGTGTTCAACCTGACTTGAACTGTCACCAAATTGTAAGAGATAAGGGGCATGCTTCCGTGGGCCAAGTTCCGATTTGGATACGATTTGTTTTGAGCACAGTCACAGGCCTGCAGCGTCATGCAAGGCAAACCTCTTCATCTGTTGGTACTCCATTTGTGCAACATAAATACCGCTTGTCTCTTTCTGTAAAGAACTTACACACAGCTTTGCTCCTTATGTTCCTGTACTTCTTTACCACTGCTGTGAAGTTACTGCTTCAGCGTGGCCTAGCAACACAGCCTGAGCTACACTCTGGCCGGTGCATTGCAGGGAGGAAACTCGCTTAGTAGCAGTAGTGATGATTGCACTGCTGGGAAACAGAACATGGGAAAAGCAAAGAAACTCAATAAGTGTTCATATGACTTTGGGGTTAGATTCTAATATGTTAGTTTAGAAGCAGAAATACAGGTGACGATGGCTAGAACAGCAGAGATGTTTCTCATAACGTAAGATGGCTTGCTGAGAGCACACACGTGGACGTAGGAACAGGCGTGGCATTTGTGCATTTTAGTTACGTGATTGTGACTACCTCAGTTGCTTAACTGGATTTCCTGTGTGCCAGCTATTGTTGTCGCTTTTTCCCCGCTGTGTGCATGCACAAAACTCCCTGCAAAACAAAATTCATTGCCTTGAAGATCTAGAAGGCTTTTGAAAGGTGGTGTGTAGCCTGTGGATGCAAACCTAGAATAGGCTTCAACTTGTCCAAACTTCTGTTTGTTCTTTGGAAAATTTGTCTACAATTCTGCATTGAAGTCAGGAGGAAAATAATGTTTTTCTTGGAAAACTGACCATCTTCCTCTTTTGTCTTGTCATGCTAGAGGCTCGGTTAGCTTGTATTTAGCCAACATTGATGTTATTACCTATTTTTCTTGTTCAATGTTCTGCATTTTATCTATTCTGTCATCTCTCTATAGATATGACTTTTTTAAAAAGGATGTCCTTTTGCCCTTCCCCTTTTATAGGTTGTATCAAGATTCATTTTCTAGAGTCAGAAAGCATATATTTTTATATATATCTGTAGACAGAAGCCTTTAGATTTTATTAACTGTCATACCCTATGTATATTTAACAATGCTTGTTAAATAAGTTACTTAGAGCTCTTAGCAGTGGTAAGTTAGTCCTGGTGAACTGTAGTTTTGAAAGTGAGTTAATGATGTCTTGTCACATTACAGCCATTTTGGCATGTTGTCAAGTTGTATGTTTCAGATGGAACTGCTTAATTGCAGGTGCAGACAGAGTTGCAAGGATGAATGTGTTTTATTTTTCATCAATATACACATTTAGAAAGGGATTTTTAATAATTACAAATTATCACATCACAATTGGGATTTTTAAAATTCAATATAAGAGCCTAAATATTGAACAAACTGCAGAGATTTCCACAGCGTTTACCTTAAATTAGTAGATACATTAGTAGAGCTGGACTGTGTAGTTGGGCATTATTTAGTGGGAGTTTTCCCTCTGCTTAATACTGAACACATTATCTCTCCTTTTCATTTCAGGCAAACTAAAGGATCTTGGGAATTTGGTTCTCCGCCCCTTTGGCCTGTCAACAGAAAATTTCCAGATAAAACAGGATTCATCAACTGGTTCATACTCCATCAATTTTGTTCAAAATCCAAACAACAATAGATAACATGAATTCAATCTAGTTCTGCTGGCTTTCAGGCTTCGTGACCGTGTGCTTGCACGTACCAATAAAAGGATTCAGCAAACATTCTTCACACTCCCCAGGTGAAGATAAGACTCAAGCATATTCATTTTCCTGCTTGTGAAATTATTTACAATGTGGATGTAAAGCAAGTCATTGGACTTCTCTTAGTGATAATTGTGTCCAGTATGTGATTTTTTTTTTTTATTTTTTTTTTTCTTCTTCCCCCTTCCCTGCAGTGTTTGGCTTGTCCAACAGTCAGGTTCATTATTCTGGCCCATTCAATGCTGGCAACAACATTCTAGCAAGCAGTTCAGGTGAATCAAAATGCTCATGCACCTGTAGCCAAGAACAAAGCCTAATGGTGTCTTGGGGAATTACTGAATCTAGCCGAAGCACTTCTCCGCACTCAGCAGGTGGATATGACTGACAGCATGCATGGAAGCAAGCCAACCTCTTCTGTGGAATAATTTTTCTTTGTAATAAAGGCTTGGTATTTCTCTTGGTTGGTTTCTGACGTTCTTGTCTTATTTGAGTCCTTCCCGTGGTGGTACTGTTGTTAAAAGTGCTTATAGCCACATACGTGCAAGATAGATATTAATTTGAAGCATTTGATTTTATTTTTTTTTTTATTGCTCATAGCAATAATCAGTAAACTAACCTCAGGCCACCCTTACGCAACAGTTTTAGTTTTATTTTTTCTGAACGCAACAAGGAAATTTTGTGCCTATATATATATACACACACACACTTTGTAGTTCTACCATAAAACTAGTTAAACTTGCTTGTCTGAGCTTCATTCATATTACAGATATCCATAATGGCAAACATGAGTGATGTTAAAGTTGATTGCAAAAGATTTTCAAAGTATACTAGACTGTGAAGACTTTGAAGTATCTATATATATATATATATATAGGTGCTGTTGAAGTTGTTCATTCAGATTTTGGAGAAGGGTTGTCTTTTGTAAGTACTGCTTCCTGGTTTTTATATTGATGCTGAAGTGTTTATACAGGAGGCAGATTTTTCAGTTGTCTCCATGCAGATTTCGATACGTGATTAAATAAGTCGTGGTGGCTGTCTGTTGGCTATTGGTTGTCATCTGGAATTTACTTCAGGAAGTCTCTTTGTACTTAAGGACTGAAATTACAGCGCTCCAGTCTTTACTCTAATATGCCTGAAAGGAATAGTCTCTCAGGCTACAGCCTTCTTGGTGCTTTATTTTCATTTTTGTCTCTGCAGCTGTGGAAGGTATTTTGATTGTTGTTTAACTCTGTCCTGCTGCATTTTTAGTTTTGACTTTGTGGTTACTTGGGTTTTTTTTGTAAACTGTCTCAAGGCTGCAGTGAGTGTGTATTAAGTCTCTGGGAATTAAAATGTCATTGCCGAAAGAAGAGAGAAGCCCTAATTCACAGCAAGGCCTGTGCAGCCTTTAACATCTTCTGCATAATTAAAATGTCACTTAAGTAAATAGCAGCCTCTAGGATTTCCACGTGCTGAAACTGTAACTATGCCGTGCTTTACTGGAGTAAAGATTCTAATGTGCAAGGCTGAATTTCCTTTACTAATAAAGTTTGGGCAAACAGGGAGGTGTGGGGACAGGAGGTTTTAAAGAAAGATTTTGTGCTGCAGTGGCTGGAGCGGGCTTTGCCAGCCCGAGGCTGGGTGTGTCAGACTCCAGTCTCCAGGTTCCCCAGGCACTGTGGGCAGGAGGAAGCGTGCTGGGAGGGAAGCGTGCTCGCACCCAGGAGGCTGTGCAGGTCCAGGTAGGCCAATTAGCTGTAAAACCACTCTGCTTTCTGAACTGAGCCCTTCAGATTCAGGAAAGGCTTATCGGGATGGGCAGAGGGTTGGGACCAACACAAATGTTGTTAATCTTTCCTGAAACCTGGAATGCTATGGAGCAAAGGTGTCCAAGCTGCCTCAGCGGATCCCTGGGCAGAGACAGTGCTGGGCTGAAGCTCATAAAGCTTGGCTTGTGCCCAGCCTGGGCAGAATCACGCCTCCCTGGTGCAGCCCGTTCAGCACGCACGGGCACGGATGTCGGTGGCTGCTGTTGCAGGCTCTGTGCTGCCCGAGAGTGGGAGAAGCAGCTGGCCCTGGCAGCGGTACAGCCAGGCAGCCACTGACTTCAGTTATGGCAGATAACTTTCCACAGGGGCCACAGGCTGGGGAAAGGAGTTCATCTACGCTTTTGTCTCATTTGCCACCGTAAGCTCTAGCCTTGCATCACTGAATGAAGCAGATGGGGTCTGTGCTCTGCGTTTCACACGACTGCAACATACACACACCCTTAAAACACGCTATAGAACCACTCTGAAGCTACTATGGATACTTTAAGTTTTCTATATATCTTTGCTACGACCAATTAATTGTGACCTGCGCACGGACTGTGTGTATAGCTGTTACTTACCAGTGTATGGCTGTTGTGCAAAGTTACAAGCAGTGGCTTTTAGGCACCTGCTGCTTGTCTTACAGATGAGTTCAGTGACAAATTTTCTTCCTTCCATTCTGTTCCTGCTTCACATCTTTAAAGGGCTGGAGGGCTGCAAATACGCCTTCTTGGGTGGAGGCTGGTTACCTTATTCTGGAAAATAAAAGCACAACAAAACTTTTGAAATTACTACCTGCTGTGCAAACACAACATCAAATAAGTGTGCAACTTCCCTGCTGAATGCCTGATTGTGTACCTACACTTTTAAAATGAAGGGAAGAACAAACGAAGCTGAAGGATTGCAGCTGATTTGCTTTCCACACTTGTGTTTTTGATGTAAGTGCATTATGTGAAAGAGGTGGGTCAGCGTCACTGGAAATTGGGCACACTGTTACCAAGGCCTCAAATCTATGGGTCACACTACTCAAAGTGCCACGCTTCAGCTAAACCAGAAACCTCTGAAATGTGTTATCTGTGTTATCAGCAAGTTCTCCTCTAGGTAAAATTCCAGTTAATTGCCAGAAAAAAAAAAATTATTTTTGCATTGGCCAAATCCTGAACAGTTCCATTTATTTTGCTTCTTATTTTTAAGCGACTCATCAGAGCTGCCACCAGAAAGGTAATTGGCACTTCCTCCTGGTGTAACTGGCCACAATTCCACTGCAGTGCCAGGGTGTTTTGAGTCACATGTGTTGGGCTTACAACCTCTAATAGGAAAAACATTTTTTTTAACAATCTTTTAAATAGAAGTGCTCTTAAACCAACTAGTTCCTTGCTAATTTGTTCCAACAGTTACTCACCCTTATTGCAACAAGCACGTGCCTTTTTTCCACTTGAGTTGTCTTGTCCTCAGCTCCCGGCCTTTGTTCCTTCTTACTCTGCCTGCAAAATAAAAACCTTTTAGTACCTGGCCTTTTCTCCCTGAATGTGTTTGCGTGGTAATGAAGGAGCCTGTTGGTCTTCTCCACAAGCTGAAGAGACAGGGCTGCTCTAAGTCTCTCCCTACAAAGAACTTTCTCCAGGATTTCCATAATGTTTCAGACCTTCCTTTTTTGGACATCAGAACTGACACTGAGATTTGTCTCCGTTCTGCTCCATACAGGAGGCATGACATTCTTACTTCTTCCTTGTTTATACCCTCTGTTTATACCCTGTCTGAACCCTTTTGGCAACAGATGTGCTGGTTTAGACCTCCCCTAGGCCTTTTTGGGATAGCTGGGATACAGATTCCCCTTCCCCACAGCTGTGGATGATGGTTTCCTCCTTGTGTTAATGCAGCTAAATGCTGAATTCAGTCGCGGTTTGGCAGGCCTGGCTCACTGAGCAATAGATGTTGTTCTTTGTGTTTCCCCACCACGCAGTTGCTTACCAGTGTTTTCAGGAGTGACCTTGGATTTGCTTCTTTATCATTGATGAAAGTGTCAAATAGCAGAAGGTCTGGCAGTGATTTGAGCAGAATCTCACAGGAAACATCCCTGTGTGAAGGACAGTGGCAAACTGTTTGAAATCTTACTCCACGCCTGCATCACTGATTTTGTATTGTCCATAGGTATCTGTAAGCGTTGCCTGTGCTGCAGGGTGCCATGCCAGGCGATGTGTCTTTATAGACTTACTGAGCCTGGTTGAATGACAAGGTCTATTTCTGATGGATTTTAATTGCATGTTTGCCTTTAATTCTTTATTAATGGATTTCTTACCCTGTTTTCAGATTCCTATCCCTGATACCAGATCAGACAGCCTACACTTACCTGGGTTGTCAGCTTTGCCCTCTGTTGCTCCACTGACCTGGCTCGCTATCTAGCACGCATGAAAGGCCAAGCAGGTGAGCCAGTTGGCCATTTTAGGTGAAATATCTGGGCTTATTTTCAGTCCTGTTACTGTTCTGCTTGGGTGCTAACAGAATGGCAAATACATCATCCCACTGGCTTTAAACTGAGGAATACCCGACACCAGTACTTTCATGGTCAGCAACCGGCCGCCACCGCGTTTTGAGCACTGCTTTTGTTCAGAGTAGATCAAAAATTTCCCTTGTATCATCCTTATCTTTGTTAGTCATGCCTTTTTTAAGCCTTCCTATTCAAGATTGTATCCTCTTACATCAAGTTTATAGCAACTATCTGTTTTGTGTTCCCATATGCATTGCTTTTATTTTTTAATTGTTTCTTCATATTGAACCTCCTGGCCAAAGATTACCTCAAAAATTACTCTAGTCAAGTTTACCCAATTTTTCCATTTAATTTGAGATTTTTTAAAGCAGAGGTAGAAATGGAAAAAACTTGTAGGTTTATAGGAAGGTGCATGTGCCTAGATCTGTGGGTAAATCCAGACTCTGTTGGTCTGTAACCACCAACTTCCAGGCCACTGATTTTTGTCTCCAGACACTATAATATGGCTCAAAGTAACATATCCAGGATCTCCTATTAGAAAGCCATTCCAGAAATAATTTTAGGAAACTCAAGAGTGCCCAGTATGTCTCTACCAGTTTATCTTTTCATTACAGGGGCGTTTGAAAAGTAGCTCATCTGTGTTCTGATGGGGTCGTTAGTGCTGTTTCCTGAGCTTTATCACGCACATTGATTTGTGCTCGGTAGCCATTTTAGTATACAGTATTTAATTTAATTTTATTATTTCTTCTTTTACTTATTCTGCCCTTCCTGAATAGGCAAATACCCAGTGATTTTGAGTCCAGTTATTTAAGTCATTCCACTATGTTACCGTATTCTAAAGCTGATATCATTTTTTTTTCTCAGTTGTGAGACTGTGCAAATGTTCTTACTGTGCAGGAATATTAGGAGTAAGAATGAGCAACCAGAAACCTCTATGTGCTCTCTGATAATTCAGTAAGAGTTATTTACAACACACAATTTCAGATTATATCACTTTTGTTACCTCTACCTCTTCCTCTTCATGCGTGACGGGAGCAGGACACCCAAGACAGCCATCATCTTCACCCTCCACTTCTCTGGCGCCTCTTAAGCCAGCTCCACCTCCTGCATCAAACCTGGACACAGAGGAAGTTCAGAGTGGGTGTTTGGGTTAGCACAAAACTTAAATTACTAAAAATCCAGCAGGTGAGCTGCCCAAGCAGGGCTTGCACACAGGACTCAGCCTGCTCAAGATGACCTTCCCTACTGTGAAGCTGTCCATGCCATAAACCCAAGACGTGCAGTGAAGCACAGCCATTTCCGGCGTCTGTCTTCATTTATTCAAGGGATCGGAAGAATCACTGAGGTTTTATAAATAACTTTACAGAGTCCCTGTAGTGTCCCATACTCGGTAATTCAATCCATTCTCTTCCTGTGGTTATCCCCGGCAGCAGACCCTTGCTGGGTCTCTGTAACCCACCCAGCCTTGTGGCTGCAGCTGGCATTTCTGCCCTTGCAGCACTGTGCTCAGTGATGGCCAACCGGCCAGCCTTCCAAAATGGATGTTTCTCCAATCTCTAAGGTGTGTACAAAAGGTTCCTGAGAACACAAACACTCACTTGTCACCTTGTCTTGCCATCTCTTTGGCAAAGCACAGCTGTCCACCCAGCTCCAGAGGGCTCCACAAACCTTGTAAAAATCTTGTTTGTTTTATTGGACATCATTTTGCTGCAGGGGGAGGTGGGATGCCCTGAGAACGTCTCTCCCCCAAACACTCACCCTGCCACGTACCCTCGCAAGCAAACCCAACAGAGCATCACAACCAAGTCAGCAGGGGAATAAATCCAGAGTTGTTTCTGTTACCATGCACTGGATGCCCTTCTGCTTTTGGCTTTTTCTGCCCTTGGCAGTGTGCAAGGCCCCGTCCCCTCTTCCTACCACCACCTTGCTCTTTCCGGCCTGGTCTTGCCTTTTGGTGCCTTGATTAAGAAACGCGCTGGAACTGTCCCCTTCCCCGATGTACACAGCACAGCCGTGCTGCTGCCCACCTCTGCGCACTCTCGCCGCCCCTCAACCCCCAGCATTAACCACACACTCAGGCGGGCTCCCTCAGCCGTGGCTGCCAACCCGCAGGGGCCGTGCCAGCTGCACACCCTACGGCTCCGCTGCCACCACTGAGCATCCTGGGCAGCAGGGCCCAGCTCGCCTCTCCCTTCTCCTCCTCCTCCTCCCAGGTCTCCTCTAGGACCAGCGCCTCTGCTAGCAAACCTGGCTCCATCAGACAACAAACTTCCACTTCAGCCCACTTGTAACCGGCACACCGCAGCCACTGCCCTCAGCAGTAGACCGGCAGGCAGCTCGGCTGCACCGCATCCAGCATGGCTGCCTGCCCGTAACTGGCTTTACTGGAGTGCCCAGCTCTGAGGCAAGTGCTATAAAACACAGGACAGCCCAACCTATTGCAAATTAGGAGTAACCAGCAGAGCAAAGTCCATCAGTTTCCCCTTCGAAAATAAAAAAATCAAGTCCACAAGATGAGCTCATCTTGCACAGCACCCTAAAGGAACATAAAACATCAGTGCCCTGACCCGCACGGGCTCTGCCAAACCCCCAGGAGCGCAGAGCTTCTGGGAAAGGCTGCTTGGGCAAAAGCAGGACTTGCCAGCTAATTCTGGATTCTGACTGCGAGAGTCCCAAAGCCCGGCCTTCAGAAGAGCTGAACACCTGTAGTTCCCTCAGCCTCACCCAGGATTGTGGGGGATTTAGCATCCCTTAAAAGAAAAAAAAAAAAAGTAAGTTCTCCATTCACATCATAGGATCTGTCTCCCAAGACACAGCCCCAAGCGAGGCAGCAGGAGGCGATGGTCGGACGAGAGGCCGTGGGACTGACACTGGCCATGCCCATGACTTACCCTAAGCACAGCACTGCCGATCCCCTCCTGCCTCACTATTAAGCAGGGGTCCAAAATCCCTGTTAGCTCACCACGTTGGGATATTTAGGATTTGATAAAGCACCAAGCTTTGAAGCCGAATCCTTCCTTCCCCATTTAGTACATTTCAGCACAAAACTTCCTGGAGATCTACCTGCCTCTGATTAGCGCAGACATTGCCAGAGAGAGAAAAGAGAAGCTGCTGGTCACCAGTTCCTAGGCTTTAATTAGCTGTGTTGTTCCCAACGGATTACGGCAACAGCCAAGCTCTGTTGCCGGCTGCTGTAGCCAAGAACCAATTATATCAAAGTGCCACCTCTTTTTAACAGGAGGTAAGGATGTGCAGGGGCACATTTTAATGTGCAGCATTAATACGTTGCTCATTCACAAGCTTTCCCTGTTCCCTGTTTGGAAGAATCCCAGCATTTTCTTGTTCAGCAACTTAATTTTTTTTTTTTTAAACCTGTGCAGCCTCCTGCTTGAAAGGATGTAATTGCTGGGGAGTCTCTTATCGGCAGAGGCTCTGGTTAGCCCGTTTGTCTGCCGAGGCACAATAAATTGTCAGGCTCTCGGCTGCTGTGGCATTAAGCCAGAGGCATTGCAGCCTACCCTGGCAAAGCTAAGTCCTTTATAGATTAAAGGTCCTAAACCAACTGAAAACTAATATAAACCACATTTTTCTGACTCCCCCCAGTTGGAAACCTCACCTGCAGCTACGGCTCCAGCCTGGAGTCCCTGTACCTGCCTGGTTCTCAAGAAGACGATTTACAAAGCCAGTATTCCTTAGGTGGACACAGCAGAAATAGGTTTGCCTTTCCTAGCCCGGCTGGGACTGATACTCTGGTCCTGGCTCCAGAGTGCTGCACCACATCTGTCAGCTCCCTGCAGCGACTGGGTGGGCGCTGGTCTCTGGGTGCACCAGTGCGGGTGCCCCACGGCTGCCAACTGAGGCCCCAACCCTCGGGCTGACTTGAAGTGCCCAGGCATTTGTTGTGCCTGTTCATCTGGGATAAACGCACATTGTCGGGCCAGTTTCCTCTGTTCTGTTTCTAACTCTGACACGCGAAATGCAGCCCGTCCCCAGTACAGCCCTGAGTGCGGAGGGGAGGTGCTCCTGAGCAACACCCTCCCCGCAGACTGACACAGTGGTGAAGTGGGAAGTCAGGAAGAGGGGGCGAAATGGTATCGTCGAGTCCAGGCAGTAGCTGCTGGCATAGCTTCCTAAATGTATTCCTGGAGTGGTGCTGGCAAATGCCAAGCAATGAAACGGGTCCCTGGAGAGGCCACAGGGCTGTGGGCTCCGCTTGCCTAATTGCATCTGAGCACAGCTTCTCAAAAGTGCATCTCTCCCTAGCTCGGTGAAGACAGACACATTTCCATTAGCACATTTGGTTGTGGTCCTCCATTGCAGGGCACTTCTCTACCTGAGGAAGGATGAATTGCAGTATTTGGAAACTTCGGGAAAGGAGGACGCTTGAAGCTGACGGATTTAGAGCCTATGGCTCCAGCCCCTGATCTGCCCCTGAAGTGACAGTTCCCTCTGTGCCCCAATGTACTTTCGTGTTCCTGTTCCAAGCTCAAATACAGCTGAGGCCACGGTGTGCGCAGCCAGCAGCAAGCTGACCAAGCCAAGATGAGACCGACTGCTTCCGATATACAATTCTGCATTGTTAACGAGAAGGTGCACGAAGTACGGCTACCCCAGCCCCTGTTCTCACAGCTCGTTCACAACGTTGCTTTTCAAAGGCAAAGAGAGCAAACGGAGTGAATCACAAAAGGATGACTCATATCCCTCTGAACAGTATCCGTATTCCTGGGATCTTATATTTAGCACAGGCCACTATTCATCCCTTGGCACTCTGGAGCCCCCAGCCCCTTCCTCCCACGGCTCAGAGTGCTGCAGTGTCTGAATGAGCCCTCCAGCAGCCACAGCCTCAGCTTAATATTTAATGACCAAGGCAACCACATTCAGAAATTCCAGTCCCTAAGCTCTGAAGACATCGAGCTCTTAGCTGAAAATCTGGATTTCAAAATCAGAACTACCCGTTTTTGGGCTTTGAATATTTACCCCAAATTCAGAACACCTGAAAAATATCTGCAGGGGTGTCCAGCCTGCCCAGCATGGAGTGCCCACAGCTCGTGCTCCAAACCCACCAAGGGAGTAAAAACAAAGACCACAGAAACGCTCAAGGGAGAACCAGGAGCAGAACCATAAAAGCAGGCTACAGAATGTGAATAAAAACCAGCTGCCAGCACCGTATGAACCAGCAAACAACATGATCCTTTTCCTACTGCCACCCAGCACGTGCTGAAGCTCCCCGCACATTGCCTTCGCAAAGCCCTGCCTCCACTCGCCCTCCCTACACGAAGAGGGAGAACAACTTGAGCAAGGACAAGTGAGCAAGAGATAAAAAAAGACGACAGTGAGCGGCAGTTGATACCAAGGCCGTATACACACGGGCTTGTTTCTGCCCCGGCAGTTGCTGAGAGGCCTGCTGGTACTGCTGCGTCACGCTGCTGACAGTCTCTGCGCACTCGTTAGCATTTGGCAGCTTGAGCATCGCTTTGCCTTTGACTGAGCAGAGGGATGAGCTGCTTTGCAGAACGGCTCCGGTTCTCTGCTGCGCTAGGAGTGCTCCTTGCAGTGCACAGCCACACCTCACACATCAGAGAATCCTTCCAGCCTGGCGGCATTTCCAAATTTCCAAAAGTGCAGAAGCATGAGAAGGATCTCATCATACAAATCTCAGCGGCCTTGGGGGGTACTGTCAGTCGGGGAGATTAGCCCGGGCAGCACAAAGGTAACATGAGCGCGACCCTTGCGTGATTTCCTTAACCCAGATGAGGCTTCAGGCAGGTGACTTCTTGCATCCTCACACTGCGCCCCTCACCACATAATGCTTAAAAATAATGAGTACGTGACAGCGTCTGAATTTACTGCATCATCTTTCTGTTACTGATCTGCCCGATTTCCTTAAGAAATCTGCCCATTTGTCTCTTTTTTCTAAAAGAGATCTTCTTTCTCTGTACTGGTCCCTCACATTTCAGCTGGCACGCCATCACAAAACCCTCCTGCGCCAGGAGCCGCAGCGAGCAGCTGCTCCGTGCACTTTTGCCCTCATTAAGTGTCTCCCTTTTGATGCTTCAGGGCAGCAGTA